>JAQHUG010000045.1:7650780-7675268 GCA_028555095.1 Dicrostonyx torquatus
GGAGGCTGAGCTCATAGGGAGTGGAGGCTGAGCTCATAGGGAATGGAGGCTGAGCTCATAGGGAGTGGAGGCTGAGCCAATGGGTCTACAACTTCTGACAGGGCAGTGCTTTCAGCTCACCATGCACTGTAAGGTCTGGGGTCTCATAGCCAAACTAACTGCACAGCCAGAGGCCCCAGAGTTTCAACAGAGCACTCATTAGTGTTCCTTTGAGTGAAATGAGCTGTGGAAATGCAGTGGCACCGTCAAGATCACGAGCCTTTAGATGGCGTGCCTGCCACTGCAAACTGGGACCTCCAAGTCCTTGGACTGGATTTTTTCCCTGGAATGTAGCTGCTGGGGGAAGAAGGGAACCAGCTCACACTCACCCTTCTCCCAGTGTCTGGCCCACACACCCCAGGCACTTAGGAGCTGGCATTTCTCCATGGGGGTCACCACTGTAGGCTAAGGGGTGGCAGGCATGGGCCTATGACCAGGGCTGGCCTGGTCCTGTTGTAATCATCTGTCCTTCTCTCCTTGTGTGCCCCAAGATGATGAAGATGAGGAGGCTCCTGGTCCCTCACAGCAGCCTCTTCAGACGCCCCTCCTACGACCTCCAGAGGAAGAGGCCTACCTGGCCAGGCCCACACTGCTCTGTTCACCTTCTTCCTCAAGTCAGACCCAGATGTTGGGCCCAAAGCCAGAGGTCCTGTCCCATCCCTCACCCCAGGCCCAGGCCTGCAGGACCCCAGAGCCTCATCCCAGCTCATCCACCATGGACCTGGACTGGCATCTCCTTCATGCCCATGCCCACCAGGCTGAAATGTTCCAGCAGTTCTGCCAGGAGCTGGTGACCATGCACCAGGACATGGCCGACAGCATGCATGTCATTAGCCAGGCTATGGCTGAACTGAACAGCCGTGTTGGTCAGATGTATCAGACACTGATGGAGATCCGGGATGCAGTTCAGGCATCCCAGCGGGGGCCAGAAAGGGCAGCCCCCATGGACTCCACTCCCCAGACTCAGGCACCCTTGCCGGACCCTACACCAGATCCCCCAGAACCACCCCGCACACGGACTACCAGGTCTCGGAAGCGAAAGCACAATTTATAACCTGGCCTGTTTGCACAAGGAGGCGTTATGGCAGTGGTGTCTGGCTTTGAGATGGGGGAATCTCTTGGGTCCAGAAACAAGACTGATGAGCCTGGGGTATGGTCATCTCCTCGCCTGGTGCAGTCCAGCTTCCTGTGCCCTAACAGCAACAGCGGGTGTACAGGTCCGCCCTTTACCTCAGGAAGATGCTCAAGATACAAGAGAAGCTGCCTGCTTGATGCTTGCTTGGCCTAGAGGGTTGCTCTCCTCATGGCCTGTATCCTGTATCCTGTGGAGCAGGCTTTGCTGGGGCAGGGGGCATCATCAGGAAGAATCTTGCTTCCAACTCAGGGCTGCAGCAGAGCTGACCTCCCAGGTCCTGAATCTGCTCTTTCCCAGGTGGTTCAGCCTGTGGGTGGGCGGGGCTAGCTCAGCCGGGTGGGTGGAGCCTGGCCTTGGCCCTGTGCTTGCCCTGCCTTGCTTAGCTGCTGTGCTTGCCTTTTGTGGAGGGAAGGAGCAGGAGCTTGGGATGTGCTGATGAGGGGAAGGAGACCATCTTGCATTCTTAGCACACTGTAAGCTTTTTCCCAAGCCTGAACCTGGCAGGCTATCTCAGGGAGCCGTCTGAACAGTGAGGAGGCAGACAAGACAGTCTTTACAATCACCGATTGCTGGTCATTCTGATCATGCATTGTCATGCATCTCAGGGGTCAAAAATGACACAATCATGTAGTGGGGAACAGTGCTGTGGACCTGGCCAGCTTCCTTCAAGAGGCCATTTCTAGAGTGCTCCTACATGCTTCTCACCTAAGCTCTGCCCCTGCCTCAGCTTCTGCACTTGGGAGAGGGAACAAAACCAGCATGGAGATAGATGAGTCTACCAGCCTGCCATGGCCCCAAGCTTCACAACCAGTAGTGGGGAATCCAGGGCCCAGGCCTCAGGAGGCCGCAAGCAGACTGTCCACTCACTGGCTCCTAATGAGGCCAAAGCCCAATAAGGCTGTGTCCAGTCCACCTTCCAGCATGCCTTGCCTCTGCTTGCTTGGGCTTTGTAGTTACTTAGCTATATACAATTCTAGCTTTATATTTTGTTTGGGGGCATGGCCAGAGAGTTAGGGAGGGAGACCGAGCTGAAAGCTTAGGTCTGATTGAGGTGTGGCATTGTCTTTGCTCCTTGGCCTGAGGCTGATCCCAACAGACTTTTTGCACCCCACTTCCCCCTAAGAGACTAAGTGGGGCTGGAAGCCTTCTGGACCCAGTGCCTGCTGAGGCTATTGCTAGAGCTGTTTAGAAACACACCCTATACTTGGTCCTCCATGAGGCGAATGGATGGATGGTATCTGCTGTGTCCCTGGGCCTTGGGCTTCATCACCCCAATTTGTGGCTCTTTGGGGGTTCCTGCCTCCTTAAACTGAACATTGCCTTGTCCAATAATAGCCCAGTGCCTGGAACTGCACTGCCTACCCATGCTGGAACCCAAGATAGTCCTCTCAAATATTTTTGTTAAGATGGCAATAAAATGAAATGGATGTCACACTTTGAACACAGCCAGGCTCCAGGATCTTTTTGTTTTGGTGTGTATTCTCTTTCTTCACATCCCAAGGAAACCTAAACACACACCCCAAGAACAGGGATTAGATGCTTAAGGGAAAGTGTATGGGGAGAAGGGCTCAGTGCCCCTTGCATTCCCTGGATTTCATAAGCTCCCCATGGGCATGCCTAGACCCATGCTTGGAAAGACTGTAGGCCAAAGGCAGTTAAGCATCCATGGGTGCTAAGTCAGCTGTTCTTCATTTTCCTGTACATCAGAAGTGACACAGTACTCAATGAATTCAACCTGATACTCCCCCAAAGTGTTAGTGCTTCAAGGGAGAGAAATAATTTCTGGATGGAGACTAGAGAGGCTCCTGGCTGTCCAGGGGCCGAGCATCCTGAATGAGACATGCCTCTTAGTAGCTGCAGACCCACTGATTTTGATAGCTGCTTATGAAGGGCAGGGCCCTGTCTGTTGAGACCCAAGACTTCTCGGAAGACAAGAATGACTTCCTCTGCCATTCACCAGGAGTGTGCCCACCACAGAGCAGTCTTCTAATTTGCCATCAGCCTGGCTTACCTCCAATTATGGAGAGAACTTCCTTGAAGTAGGGACCCTCAAATTGTACCCTTATAATATCCTTTCTAGATAGTTCTTAGCTGCATGTGGCTGTAGAATCCAGACCATTCTCTAAGTTCCTGTCCAAAATGTATAACTTGAAAATGAAGATAGCAATTTGTAGAAGATACAAGAAACACTTTGCAGCTGGCCTGTGTCTCCTCTGACTGTCAAAATCCGTGTGACTGATGGGCCTCTACTTCTGGTCTTAGGGAAGAAGAGGCCAAATTAGAGGCTGTGAACCAGAAACAAGGTCAGAGTCCAAGGGACAGTGATCCATTTGAGATGGAAATTTCTGCTTTGGTTGCTTGGTAGCAGTGGGGACTAGGAGGCCAGCATATTCAATAGGAAGAGGAAATACTGGGAAGCCTACGCCAGATTCCCAAAGGGAAAACTTGAAGGAAGCCTGTAGCATATAAGGACAGTGTTTTCCAGAGGCTGGGTGACCACCTGGTTGGTGGGTACCAGAGACCTAGTCCAGTGACATCACAGAGCCCAGGCTCTTCTCGGCCACTCTTCCCATTTCTGTCTCTCCGAGCAACTTCCTTTCTGCTGGAAAGTTGTACTAGCCTAGCCTGGCCTGTGTTGGTACTGTTAAACAAAGTGGATGCCTCTATGGATCAGAACCCATAGTCATTTCCTGACCCAGCTAGAAAATATGGTACACTTGATAAGACCCAGTGGGTGAGGCCTGAGCATTGTCCCCCATGCTTATCTGTCCAGTACCCAAGGCCGTGAGGAGACAGGACTGAAAACAATGTGTTATCTTCTGGAAAGAGTCAGTCCAGAGCCCCTCACCACCACTGCCTGCCACCTTTCAATTGCTTTTAGGGTGCCCAGGTCTGAGCAGAGAGCAGTGAACTCCCACAGGGCAGCCTGGGCCAGGTGTTTCCCACTCTGCCCTGTTCTCCCGCCAAGGGAGTGAGCTGGGAACTCAGACCCTCTTGCAGCCAACTGAACTTGGCCACAAGGAGGAGATGGTTCCTGAGGACCTTGGGGTCCTCAACCATATGATCAGGCCGTAAGAATGAGGACAACAGGGCTGTAAGAATGGGTCAAGCTCGCTGGGCGGTGGTGGCACATGCCTTTAATTCCAGCACTCGGGAGGCAGAGACAGGCGGTTCTTTGTGAGTTCGAGACCAGCCTGGTCTACAAAAGCTAGTTCCAGGACAGGCTCCAAAGCTACAGAGAAACCCTGTCTCAGAAAAAAAAAAAAGAAAGAAAGAAAGAAAAAAAAAAAAAAGAATGGGCCAAGCTCTGAGTGCTGCCGAGTAAAGGGATCAAATTAGGGGCAATGGGTGCTGAGTCTTAGCTGGCTGCAGTTAACTTTCTCTTGAAAGTTCTGTCACATAAACATGTCTTGTCAGAGGACTGGGTGGCTGTGATTCACCCACAGTTGCCGTATGTATTCCATTTCAAAAGCCAAGTTTAAAACAACCCAGTGCAAGATGCTCAACACATTTTGATCTGATGTTGAAATACTTTGTGATCTGTATCAAGCCTGAGGGTGCTCTTTCTAAATGTTGACTCTTGTTGGGTAGATCAGCACTGCAGGAGGGGTGCAAATGGAGATGGATGCAAGCGGTTTGAAATGTTTAGACCCATTCCTGGCATTGCTGTTTCGGTTCAACAAGCCTTGATAGTGACTTGTTCCTCGTTTGCCGCATTCTCTAGCATTTAGTATTTGATGGCTGTCCAGAAACCAAAGGGGGAAAGGAAGAGGGTACTCTTAATATGTTATATGAGCCCAGGGAGAGAACACAAGAATGGTATTTCTGCCTTCCCAATGTGTCTGGAACAGAAAAGCTAGGCACTACCTCTGCTCTGTGCCCTGCTGACCATTAAGCTGGTGATATTTGGACACCAATCTCAGACTCTTGCTAGATTAGAAGCTTGGAATTATTTTGCACATACAAAAAGAAATCTCAGGAGTGGAGTTGAGGCTGGTCCTTTGAGTGGAGAGATGAAGCTGAGAATGGCTGCTGACGTCTTGGGAGCCTGTCTTTTGCCTTGGCTAGCATGTACCTAGGTGCATAGAGACCCCCATGACATTTCCACAGCTCAGGGGAGCTCTCTGATGCACATATAAGATACTGATGTGAACACAGGTGTACTGAGGTTAAGGTCCTAGACAAGATGTCTGACCCAGGGCTATAAGCACCATTGACCTTGTCCAGATTGGAGCTTGTTGTTTGCTCTCTGATTGCCTTGGCCTTCACTCCTCCAGCCTATGATATGTCCTGTCACTAGAATGGATTGTTTCTTGGGTGTCAGGGGATGTGTTGGTAAGGTGCCAACCTCCTCCAAGGTTAAGTCAGGCTGACTCTGCAGGGATCTGTCCAGATAGGAGCAGGGTTGATATAAGGACTGCAGGCACGGCCCTAGTGTTGGAGGGGTCTTCTTGGAGCAGCTGGCCCCCATTGTTACCTTGCAAAGGGACTGACATCTGTGTGAGCACTTTGATAAACAGCACAAACTTTGTTGAGAAAACCTGGAAGGTACATTGAGTTCCAGAGATGATCCTCTCAGAATGATGGTCATGGTTAAAACATGGGCATGTCCATTTCACGCTCTTCCTGTGGGCTCAAAGAGTTGTCATAACACAGTGTAAATGGCTTTGGCTCTGATCTCTTTTACTTTCCATCACAGCAGTGCTGCTTTGGAGATGGGTAAGGTGTTGCCAGAATGTGGAAAGTGTCGTTTGAGGGAAACTGGGTGAGGGGTATGGATCCTGGATTGGATGGAACTACAGTGGTGTCTTGGGCATTGCTGGGTTGGTGCTTCCCATGCCCACATAGAAGCCATGAGTTGTAGTTGGGGGAAGAATAGGCTGCAAAGCTGCATCACCCATTAATAGGCTGGGTCTTTGGGGAAGTTGCTCAGCCTCTCTGAGTCCTTCTGCCCTTAAACTATGTTGCCAGTCTTCTGTTATCTCTCGTTTACCGTTCTCGATTGTCCTCATTGGACCAGCCGTAAAGATGATGCTCTTTAACCCTGATTGAGCTATCACCAGTCACTCTTAGAGGATGGGTATTTCTGATAAGCCTAGTGGAATATGAAAACAGCCCAAAGCTTCCCCTGCATCAGCTGCCATCAGAGGCCTGAGGTTAAAATCCAGTGAAACTGGAGCTGGAGCAATGGCTCAGTGCTTAAGAGTATTGGCTGCTCTTTCATAGGACCCAGGTTTGATTCCCAGCACCCACATGGTGCTTCACAAGCCTCTGTAACCCAGTTCCAGGGGAACTAATGCCCTCTTCTGGCCTATGAGAGCAAGATACACAGACATACGTGTAGACAAAACATCCCTACACACAGAATGTTAAAATAAAATACATTTTTAAAAAACACAATGACGAAAGAAGGGGATGGCCACCTGCTGTTGAGTCTGGTGGTGACTGTGACCCATGAGGTTTCCAGGACAGGTACCATTTCCAGCCTCAGATAAACAGATTCTTAAGGTCCAGAGAAAGATGTAAGGAGGACCAACTCTAGGCGGGCAGCAGCATTGCTTACATGCCCACAGACCTTAACCAGTTGTGTTCTGCACTGGAGGCACTCTACCAGGTGTGACCCATGGTTCTCACCTGTCCCCTCCCCACCAGGTACGTGGTCATTTCCCGGGAGGAGAGGGAGCAGAACCTCCTGGCATTCCAGCACAGCGAGCGCATCTACTTCCGGGCATGCCGAGACATCCGGCCTGGAGAGCGGCTGCGGGTCTGGTACAGCGAGGACTACATGAAGCGCCTGCACAGCATGTCCCAGGAAACCATCCACCGCAATCTGACCCGGGGTGAGTAAGGGCAAGGGAAGGAGCATTCCCTCAGGGCCAGGGCTACACCTACAAGGTGAAGCCCAGAGGGCTAGGCTGGTACTTGTAAAGGGGCACACCCATAAAGCTAAGGTCACACCCACAAGCCCAAGACCATATCCACAGGGCTAAGGCCATGCCCACCAGGGAGGGTTGCACCCACTCTGAGCCACCAAAGCCCAGAAAGCTCCTCTGGGAACCTTCCAAGGAAACCACTGAGGAATGCAGTATCCAACAGGCAGGCCAGACCTCAGCACAGTAAGTCAGTGGTTACCCAAGGAACTGTCCTCCCTAGGAGGCAGTCCTGAGGAGATCAAGGAAACCCAGTCAAGTAAATCATTGAATGAAAACCAGTCCTGTTCCCCTAACTCTAACTGGTACAAAGACACTTCTCACTCAATACTTCAGCAGTCATTTCCTGTGTGCTAGCTGAGTTTCCAACACATTGCCATGTGATCACAGTAATGGGAACTAACCCACTAAGATGCTCTGAGAATTCGTGGAACAATATAATCACTACCATTAATTCAATCTCTACCTTGATGGTAATTAAGTGCTTGGTTGTAAAATTCTAGTCCAGTGATTCCTGTAGCATCAGCCCCATCATCGTACAGATGACCACACTGAGCATTACATAAATGCAGTGGCTTACCCAAGGTCACATGACTCGAGGTCAGAGCTAGGTTTCCAATTTGAGACATATGAAGTCAGGATCTAAGTTGTAGCCAACAGTGGCCACTAGACAAAGCCAGCCTCGGTATGGGATTGCTGGACTTGTTCTTGTCAGTCCAAGCATTAAAAAAAAAAAGAATGGTTTCTACCAGAAGAAGGCTGAAGGACATGAGAAGATGACCTCAGGCTCCATTGAAATGAACCATCTGACAGGACCTTGCTGCCATCCTCAGCCTGGCCGGGGTAAACTGGCGCACCCATGCCCTTCTTTCAAGAGTCTCTTCATTGCACAGAAGCCACACATCCACATGCCCAGAGTCCATTTGGTTCTCAGAGCCAAAGCCAGGCCAAGCCCTACTTTACCATGTGTTTAACTGACCGCTTGGCTGGAGCCAGCCTTGTTTGGAAGAGGAGTGGAGGAGATGGAAGCAGGTGACTCCTTGAAATGAAGCTGACTTGGAAGACAAAACAAAACAGGCCATCTGGCTTAGTTCAAAACATCTGGCAATTGCAGGAGAGGTGATAGACCTGTGGGGAAACTCATCTCCTGTCCCCTTTGGAGCTGAGTTTGGGCTGTGCTGGTTTCATTAGGAAGGCGTGCTTCTGTGGTTGAGAGGTGGCTGCCATTTGGCCTCTTCCTGAAACTCCAAGTGTTTGGTGAACCTTGGTTGTATGGATAAAAGCAGAAGTGACTGAAGCAGCCAGGGAGTTCCCAGGAGAATCACAGCACCGAGAAGAAAGCCGAGAGAAGTCTCAGCCGCGCACAGATTTCCGTACTTGGATTCTTCTGGAGCATTTCTTCTGGTATCATCTCCAAAGCACATGCCTCATTCTCAAAGTCCTGAGACCCGGGGACAGCTCAAAGAAAGGAGGGATGCTGGGGAAGTGGAGGCTCACAAGAGGCCTGGCACACAGACTTGAGATAGCGCAAGCCTTACAAGAGACAGGAGGAAGGTATCTGACCAGGCTGAACTGTAAGGTGTAGGAGGAAACCAACAACCACAGCAGGCCAGTCCTTGAGAGTGACTGTGGGGCTTGGTGGATGACTGATGTATGTCAGATGTTAGGTACAGAGTCCAGGTTCTTTAGTGTGCCTTCAGTGGCCTGTCAGCTCTGCTTTGGACAGTCCCCTTTGCCCAGTTACTTAAGGTATCACAGAAGGGTGTGTGTGTGTGTGTGTGTGTGTGTGTGTGTGTGTGGTTTGTATGCAGGTGCATGCATGAGTGAGTACATTTACAGACCAGATGTCAACCTCAAGTGTCATTGCTCAGCAGTCATTCACTTTGCTTTCTGAGACAACTCTCACTGACCTGGAACTTGCCAATAGGCTGTCTGGCTCGTGAACCCAGGGAGCCAGCTGTCTCTACCTTCTCAGCACTGGGATTACAAGTGCCTGCCACCACACCTGGCTTTTCTTTTCTTTTGTATTTACTTTTTGTTTTTACATCCCAACCACAGTTTCCCTTCCCTTCTCTCTTCCCAGTCTCTCCACCCACCTTCCTTCTTTCTCCCTAACCCCCATTCATTCCTCCTCTATTTCTCTTCAGAAAAGGTCAAGCCTCCTGTGGATATCAGCCAGCCATGGTATATCAAGCTGTAGTGAAATTAGGCACCTCCTCTCCTACTAAGGCTGGGTGAGGCAACTCAGTAAGAGGAAAGGGTCCCAAAAGCAGGCAGTGGGGTCAGGGACAGCCGCTGCTGTCTGTATTAGGAGTCCCACAAGAACACCAAGCTACACAACTGTAACATATATGCAGAGGGCCTAGGTTAGTCCCCTGCAGGCACGCTCGTTGTTGGTTCAGTTTCTGTGAGCCCTTATGAGCTCAGGTTAGTTGATCCTGTGGGTTTTCTTGTGGTGTTCTTGACCCCTCTGGCTCCTACAATCTTTCCTCCCCTCTTCCACAGGATTCCCTGAGCTCCACCTAAGGTTTGGCTCTGGGTCTCTGCACCTGTTTCCTTCTGTTGCTGGGTGAAGCCTCTCTGATGGCCTGGCGATTTTTTAACATTAATTCTAGGCGTTGAACTCATGTCCTCATACTTGGAAAACAAACACTTTACCAGCTGAGCTACCACCCCAGTCCCCACCTCCCCTCTTTTTGAGATGAGGTCTCCTGTATCCCAGGCTGGCCTTGAATTCGATTTGCAGCTGAAGCTGGCTTTGAAATCCAGAGCCTCTTGCCTCCACTTCGCAAGCACTGAGATTACTGGGGCACCACTGCACCTGCCTTTTAGAGAAACAGGGGCTGCTTAAGCAGATCATAGTCATCTGTTGTTATGGAAGAGTGTGGTTTGGAGCTTAGAGCTTCCAGAGAGAATGTCAGTTATTCGTTTGTGGTTCTTTGAAGGGTAGGCGTCAACACATTTAGGTGATCTGCGTGATGTATGTGGGGATTTTCTTATTTGCTCTGGTTTGATCCTTGAATGTCATGGAAGATTGGAATAGAATTCATGGTGGCCTTTATTAAAGGTCATCTGTGGACCAGGGACTCTACATGGAAGCCTTGAGTCTAGAAGGGTTTCCCTTGATTTTCAGAGGTTCAGCTTGGTGAATGTCTCTCCTGCTCTGTGACACAAACACATTGCATTAAAATTTTTAAATTTAATTTTTTTTTGGTTTTTCGAGACAGGGTTTCTCTGTGGCTTTGGAGCCTGTCCTGGAACTAGCTCTTGTAGACCAGGCTGGTCTCGAACTCACAGAGATCCACCTGCCTTGCCTCCCGAGTGCTGGGATTAAAGGCGTGAGCCATCACTGCCTGGCTTTAAATTTAATTTTATTTATTTTATATGTATAGGTATTTTGTCTGCATGTCTGTCTGTGTATCATATGTGTGCCTGGTGTCCTCTGAGGCCAGAAGAGGATGTTTTCTGGGTACCCTAGAACTAGAGTCTCAGAGTGCGTGCTAGGAATTGAACTCTGCTCCTTTGGAAGAGCTGCCACTGCTCCCAACCTCTGAGCCATCTCTCCAGCCCACACACTGCGTTTTTAAAGTGTTCTTACCTCACCATCACTGAGCCTTTTGTGGTTCTGCTGGTGTGGAACCCCGGGCTCCTGGAAGCTGGCTGAGTGCCAGGAGCCTGGGTGAGTTTGATACTTAGGCACCTCCTGTGAGGATGAAACAGAGACCTGAGTGACTTAACCCTGCTGTGCTGTCATCTGTGGGAGCCTGGAACCTTGAGGAAAGTAGCTAAGGGAAGCCAAACATGGACTCTCCTGACCTTCACCTAGGGCTGTGGAATAAATCCTTTCACCAGAAACTTGAACACAGTGCATTCAGAGCAATCTCTGCCCAAGGTTACAGAGCCAGGGCCCTGACCCTGACCCTGGCTCAGGCAGCCTTTGAGATTGCCCAACCCCACAGGCTGCTGCCAGAACTTTCCAAGAGCTGGAAGACTCCTCTGCTTTCTCAGCATTTTCCCCCTGGGGAAACCAGCACCCTGTAGCAGCCTGTGCTATTATGCTGGCTGTGTTAAAGAATCTAAAATAGCTCATTTGGTGAGCTCACCAACATTTCAAGGTAACTAAAAATGATAGAAAAATAAACATCTTTTGCCAGGTGGGGAAACAGCTATATTTGAGAACGCTTTGGGTTCGTGACTGCCTTGTCCTTACCTTGAAGAAGGCTGGCGTTTTGGCATTTTTTAGGAATCTTTCTTCCTTTTCAAATTTTAGCCATGGCTGAGAACCACAGGACTTTGAGCCATCCATCTTTGTGTATTTCCTGTCTCCATACTGCTGGGAGCAGAATGACAGCTGCTCTAGGGTGGCTGTTTTTCCGTTCTCTAGAACTGGTCATGGAATAAGGAGGAACCTATGCCCTCCCTGTACCTTTCAGTGAGCCCTGCAGCAATCCTGTAGTCTAGGTCTAGGGGGCAGTTTTCCCAGGGTGGGTGGAGATCTGCTTTAGTCAGATGGGGAGGGATACTGTTTCTCAGGGTCATAGTATGACAGTCCCATCCCTGTAGGATGATCACTTCTTGTTATTCTCCCCTTCAGGCACATCCCAGCTCATAGGTGTAGCATTTATCCATGCAAGGGCTCTTCAAAACTGCCTCTTTGTAAAGGTCTTGTCCTGTGACTCTAGTTCCCATGGTGTGCTCCCCTTTCCATCTGGGTCTCACCTGACCCAGACAGTTAGAACCACGAGGATGTGTAAGGCGACTCCCTAGCGGAAGGCCCATTCTGTTTCCTGTTGGTTCCTCCATTTGGGGCTTTTCCCCACATCCTCACACCCTGGTTTTCCTTCCTAGGAGAGAAGAGGTTGCAGAGGGAGAAGGCTGAGCAAGCCCTGGATAATCCAGAAGACCTAAGGGGTTCCACTCAGTTCCCTGTGTTGAAACAGGGCAGAAGTCCCTACAAGCGCAGCTTTGATGAGGGGGACATACACCCTCAGGCCAAGAAGAAGAAAATAGATCTCATCTTCAAGGATGTACTAGAAGCCTCACTGGAGTCCGCTAATGTGGAAGCCCGTCAGCTGGCTCTGAGCACCTCTCTGGTCATCCGGAAAGTCCCCAAGTACCAGGATGATGACTATGGTCAGAGCGCAGCTGCCATGACCCAAGGCATACAGAATATCCGCCGGACCCAGGGGGAAGGGGACTGGAAGGTCCCCCAAAGGGTGGAGGATGAAGAGGAGGAGCCTACATCGTTCAGGGCTGACAGTCCTGCCGAGGCCTCTCTGGCATCTGACCCACATGAACTGCCCACCACCTCCTTCTGCCCTAATTGCATTCGCCTGAAGAAGAAAGTGCGGGAATTGCAGGCAGAGCTCGATACACTTAAGTCTGGAAAGCCGCCTGAGCCCTCCGTTCTGCCACCGCAGGTACTGGAGCTCCCTGAGTTCTCAGATCCTGCAGGTAAGTTGGTGTTAGAGGGAAGAGCGCATGGCACGCTGTGTGGAGGGTGGCCCAGAGCTCTCTGTCACAGCCGCCTGCCAGGAGACCCGAGAAGTACAACGCAGAGGCAGCCGCCTCCAGGGCTGGGAACCCTGTCCCTCAGGTGCCAGAGGCAGGCTGGCTTGAAGCTCTGGGGGTATTGCATGTGCCAACCTGTATCTTGCTTGTCAATAAAGGATGTCCCATTGCAGGAGGGCTGTGTGTTGTGTTCTTGACCTGTTGTTTTTCTCTGGGGGCCCCCACTGATTTCTCCCCCTCCCCAGCCCAACTTCTCTCTCCCCCGGTCCTGAACAGGGTGTCTGCTGGGAGCGCTCTCACAGCTCCCCAAACTCAGGCCAGGAGCACAGCCTAGTCCTCTTCTTCCAGACTCTGTCCTGCCTACATGGTACTTGGTTCCCAGCCCAGAGTTCTAGAAGGATAAGGAACTGGAGAACCTGAAGCCAACAGCTGTGCAACTTTGTCCTGTTTTGCTGGCTTCCTGGGTCTCTTCAAGTTTTAGAACCTAGGGGACCTGGGGATTGGTTCTGTGCAGATCTGAAGCTATGCTGAGTTGTTTCCCTCAGCTCTCCTTCTCAGCCACCCTCAGAATGGAATGGGGTAGACATAAAAATACATTTGCCTCAGTATCCAGGCTGCCTTCAGTTAAAAACCACACGCTTGCCCTGACCATATCAGTATTGGGCATTCCAGTGCCTGGTCCTCCAGTGTAACCTGAGTATGTGACATCAAGCATTCTAGAACATTCCACCCCAGAAGCACCCACAAGTCAAGACTGAGCTCAGGTACAGGGAACCTGGAGCCTGGGTAGTGTCCAGAGGCCACCATGGGCAATCCATGGGGAGGAAACCTCCGTGTGGAGAGCAAGCTGGAGTTTTAGCCCCATGGGGCCTGCTTTCCAGCGGTATACCATGTTAAATCTGTGTTGTCAACAGCACATGTGAATGTTTCCATCCCCTCTTATTTTCCAGCCTCAGAGAGCATGGTCTCTGGCCCTGCCATCATGGAGGATGATGACCAGGAAGTGGATTCTGCAGATGAGTCTGTCTCCAATGACGTGATGACAGCAACCGATGAACCCTCCAAGATGTCCTCCGCCGCTGGACGCCGCATCCGGCGTTTCAAGCAGGAATGGCTGAAGAAATTCTGGTTCCTTCGATACTCCCCAACCCTCAATGAGATGTGGTGCCATGTGTGCCGCCAGTACACAGTGCAGTCCTCACGCACCTCCGCCTTCATCATTGGCTCCAAGCAGTTTAAGATCCACACCATCAAGCTGCACAGCCAGAGCAACCTGCATAAGAAGTGTTTGCAGCTGTACAAGCTGCGCATGCACCCGGAGAAGACGGAGGAGATGTGCCGCAACATGACTCTGCTCTTCAACACTGCCTACCACCTGGCACTGGAAGGCAGGCCCTACCTGGACTTCCGGCCGCTGGCGGAGCTGCTGCGAAAGTGTGAGCTCAAGGTGGTAGACCAGTACATGAACGAGGGCGACTGCCAGATTCTCATCCATCACATTGCCCGGGCACTGAGGGAGGACCTGGTAGAGCGCCTCCGTCAGTCACCCTGCCTCAGCATCATCCTGGATGGGCAGAGTGATGACCTTCTGGCTGACACGGTGGCTGTCTACGTGCAGTATACCAGCAGTGATGGGCCCCCGGCCACAGAATTCCTATCCCTGCAGGAGCTAGGCTTCTCCAGCACAGAAAGCTATCTCCAGGCACTTGACCGGGCCTTTGCTGCCCTTGGCATCCGCTTACAGGACGAGAAGCCAACTGTCGGCCTGGGAGTGGATGGGGCCAACATCACCGCCAGCTTACGTGCCAGCATGTTCATGACCATCCGCAAGACGCTGCCCTGGCTTCTGTGCTTGCCCTTCATGGTGCACCGGCCCCACCTGGAGATCCTGGATGCCATCAGTGGGAAGGAGCTGCCCTGTCTGGAGGAGCTGGAGAACAACCTGAAGCAGCTGCTCAGTTTCTACCGCTACTCACCACGTCTCATGTGTGAGCTGCGCTCCACAGCCTCCACCCTGTGTGAGGAGACTGAATTCCTGGGGGACATCCGTGCCGTGAGGTGGATCATTGGTGAACAGAATGTCCTGAATGCTCTCATCAAGGACTACCTGGAAGTGGTGGCCCACCTCAAGGATGTCAGCAGCCAGACGCAGCGGGCGGATGCTTCCGCCATTGCCCTGGCCCTGCTGCAGTTCCTCATGGATTATCAGTCCATCAAGCTCATCTACTTCCTGCTGGATGTGATTGCCGTGCTCTCACGCCTGGCCTACATCTTCCAGGGAGAGTATCTCCTGGTGTCACAGGTGGATGACAAGATCGAAGAGGCCATCCAGGAGATCAGCCGACTGGCAGACTCCCCGGGGGAGTACCTGCAGGAATTTGAGGAGAATTTCCGAGAGAGCTTCAATGGGATTGCCGTGAAGAACCTCAGGGTGGCTGAGGCTAAGTTCCAGTCTATCAGGGAGAAGATCTGCCAGAAGACACAGATCATTCTGGCACAAAGGTTCGATTCCCGAAGCCGGGTCTTTGTGAAGGCCTGCCAAGTGTTCGACCTAGCTGCCTGGCCCAGGAACAGTGAAGAACTCCTGAGCTTCGGCAAGGAGGACATGGTTCAGATCTTCGACCACCTGGAAGCCATTCCTACCTTCTCCCGGGATGTGTGCCGTGAAGGGGTGGACCCCCGGGGAAGCTTGCTGATGGAGTGGAGAGACCTCAAGGCTGATTACTACACCAAAAACGGCTTCAAAGACCTCATCAGTCACATCTGCAAGTACAAGCAAAGGTTTCCGCTCTTGAACAAGGTCATTCAGGTACTGAAGGTCCTCCCCACCTCCACTGCTTGCTGTGAGAAAGGCCGCAGTGCCCTCCAGCGGGTGCGCAAAAACCACCGCTCCCGCCTGACCCTGGAGCAGCTCAGCGACCTGTTGACAATTGCTGTGAATGGACCACCCATCGCCAACTTTGATGCCAAGCGGGCCCTGGACAGCTGGTTTGAGGAGAAGTCTGGCAACAGCTACACACTGTCAGCAGAGGTCCTCAGTAGGATGTCTGCCCTGGAGCAGAAGCCCATGCTGCAGGCTGTGGACCATGGCTCTGAGTTCTACCCAGACATGTAGGGGCCTGCACAGCAGAGGTCACAAAGCCGGTGAATATTTTTTTAATCTATACTCATAAGCTTTGATATATTATATAAATATATATTATATTATATATATATATATATAAATCCACACTGAAAATTTTTTAAAATCTAAGGTGATGTGTCCACCGGAAGCTACTGACAGCTTTCAGAGAGGAGCAGCGTCGGCAACTGACTCTTGTCTCCACACTTGGCAGCTGCAGCCTACGTGGCACCTCTTCTTCACTCACACAGCGTGTTCCGGGGCCACGCATGTTCCCACCAAACAATCAAAGCAGCATAAGCTAAATGGCGATTCTCTTCGTCATTCTTAGGTGGCTTGTTCTGTTTCTGCTCTCATGTATTGGTCACGGGGCTGGGGGTTGGGGTGATGCTCTCACCTTCTCCTCTTCGGTATGGTTTTATGACTGGGGGGCAAGGTGTGGTCTCCTCGTTGGCATTCTGTTCCAGTCACATTGTGTCAGGGTTTCCATGGTGTGGATTGGATTTCTAGATGTCTTTCTCCCATCACCTGAGTTTAGTTTGGGAGAGCTTTCTTTGTTCATATTTTGAGTGATTCCTTCACTTGTCCCCTCAACTGTGAGCCCACCACACTCCCCCATGCCACCCTCCCATCTCGAGGCTGTCATTCCTTTCTCAGACCTCTGGAGTTAGAGATATTAGGTGTCATACTGAAGGCAACTTTCTTTCACATTTGAGTTTAAGATCTAGGGACCATGGGGAGGGTGAGCTTTGTGCCCCAACAGAGGATAAAACATTATTCTTCCATTCAGAGCTAGGACTGTTGGGGAGACAGTGAGCCAAGAAATCTAAACCCCAACAGGAATGCAATTTGGGCTAAAAACAAGTAAAATGCAAAGTGTGTAGATTCAACTTCCACAAATTGCTTGTATGTTCTTTCTAACTATGAAATGTGGGGGATTTGGGTTTCTCTTAGTAATCAAGGAGCAGCTGTTTTATAGTTCAGGGTCAGAATCCGCCAATGAAAGTCATGTCCTGGGATATGCAGAACTCAGGTGAGAGTCCGCAGAGAGGTTGTTCCTTTTGCAGCAGGCTGATGATATGCTCCGCAGCCTGGCAAGACGGTCACAGGATGCCAGGCAGTTTCTCTGCCTGTGAGCTCCTCCTATTTTTAATAGGGTAGAAATGTCCTAAAGAAAAGGAGAAAACAGGAAGTGAGGTGGGATTCTCAAGATAAAAACACATATGCACATCTACACACACGCACACACAGACACACACTCTACAGCCACAATATAAGCTTTAGAAATGGCCGCTTGCCTTCCCCCACCCCGGGGGCAGACAGTGGTTTAAGCTAGAGGAGTTTGACCAATGTTCATTTATCTACCAGTATACCTCACAATGAGTTTTCAGCAATGTTCATGAGCTGATAAAAACCTCCCTCTTGTTTCCACGTCTGATCTGTGCAGTTTTTGCTGTCCCAGAATGTGGATACGGGTTGTGTATGGGGAAGGGCGGAAGATCTGTAGTACCTGCCATGGTCAGTTCTGCAGAGAACTGTCCCTCTCCTTCAGCCGGGATCAGAGATCCAACCACAGGCAAGGCCCCCATGCCCTCAGCCTGCCTAGCTGGGCCTACAACTATGTGGTGGCTTCCTTCCTTCTGGGTTTGTCTCGTCTCTGAGGCCTCATGGAAATGTCATTAACACTGAACATGTTGCTACCCTTTCCTGGTTCTTCAGTCCGTCCTCCCTCAGATCCTCTCTTTGCCTCCATGGTCTTGGTGCTAAGATAACTTTAGAATCATTGCTGCTAGCCAATAGCTTTTCATGGTATAAATATATATATTATATATTATTTTTGAAATGTTTTTGTTTTCAAGAGTGATGTAGCATGTTAAAACAAGAAACAGAACTAAACCATCAAAAAGCTGGGTCTTTCCACCTGTCCCACTGCCAGGCCTCTTATGCTGCCTTCTTCAACAAGTTGATATACCCTGCCTGGTGACTTTCAGCCCTCCCTTCACTCTGGCCCCCATCTTAACTCCCTGCCCTCTGAGCAGGGACAGTTAGCAGAAACTAGAGAAGGAAACCCAAAGTCCCTTTCAGAGGTTTGGAATCCAGGTCTTGTCCACTTGCCGGCTCTGAGCTGGTGTCTCCCTCCAGCTGCCCCTCTCACCCCAGGCTGAAGCCTAGCTGGAGCCACATGGGCTGCTGTCCTGAAGCACAAGGTCTCCCACTTTCCCAGCTCCTGCCCTGGAACCTCATCTTCTCACAGACACAGACTTTGGTCTGGGGAGTTTTCATTGAGAACTGAATGGACCAAGGTGTGTTCAGAGTAGGGATGGCTGGCAGGGCGGGTCCCTCACGGGCAGCCTGTAGGCATAAACGATGGCCTGGGCCTTTCCTTCTTGCCAGCAGTTGCCTTACACCTCTCCTCCCCAGTGCAGGGGGCTTCCTCGCCCAGGAAGGCTCCTCTCTGGGATGGCCCTAGGCCAGACATATGAACCAGGACTCTTCCTTCCCAAGAGGTTGTGGCTACGCAAACTCAAGTCCTTAGCTAGAGACACAGGGTCTAACATTCCAAGCCAATGTTACCTGGGTTTCCTTAAGACACCAGGATCAGGGGACCTGCCTTGAAGCCTAGAATGAACTATTGTAGTGGCGTGTGACTGTAAGCAGTCACCCATTCCCTGGTCCTCTGTCTCCCTGGCCCCACCCCTGTTCTCTGCTGCAATGGCCTCTTCCTCAGAGCCACTGAGAAGCTGAGCTCTCGTGCTGTCTTACCTTTGGCTAGGTGCCTCTGAAACTCTGGGTGCTGGTGAGGCTGGTTCAGCTGGGCAGGGCTGTGATGCTCTCTAGGCCGGTTTGCCTCAGGATGATGAGTGACTGAGGAATGATGTGGATGAACCCCATCCAAAGTCTTTTTTTAGCTTGGATGCTCCTTGGATCTCCTTGGATCATCCTGGGATGATCCCTGAGGATCAGGGATTCTGCCCAGTGAATTCCCATTTGGGATGCCCTGTGATTTCAGGCCTAGGCATTTCTCATGTTCCCTGTAGAGAAGAGCCTAGGTGGCCCACATGTCCAGTCTGGCTGGAGAACCAAATCTCATATCTTGGTTGGTTTAACAGACTGGAGAGGCCTTGCAGCATAAATGCAGTTGTTTTTGATGGGACAGGGCCCTTTAACTCAGTCCCTGGTGTAGAAGCATCGAACGGATGTGTCTGTGGGGCTGACAAGTATTCGCTCTGGGCTGACGAATAGTGACTATCATTGGCTCTTGGCAAGAGTTGAAGACTAAGGCTTGTGGCTATTGTGCCAGCTGGGTACCTTGCACACCCCTGTGGTTGGAATGTTCTCCTGAGCGAAGGGAAGCAATGACCACCTAGCATGTATGAGACGGGAGGACTACTCAGCCCCATGGGCAGCTCCTGCCCAGTTAGAATCCCTGCTGGTATCAGAACTGCAGCGCTTTGGTAGTGTCTGCTTGTGGATCTCATGATGCCAGCTACATCCACCTTGCCTCATCCTCTCTGGGGAATGAGAGCTCACTGGGCTCCAGGACCCTTGGAGGCCAAGGTCCTCTGCTCAGGCTGTGGGTTCCCAACTTGAGTTATTTTGCTGAGGTTTTTTGTTGGCTTGTTGATACTAGACCTTTGGTTTTGCGCAAGGACCTCGGAGTGACTTAAAACACATCTTAAGTGTTTTTCATTTGTCTGGAGGAAGAGCAATGGAGGAAGGTGTAAAGGTGGCCATGGCTGTAGAGAGGTAGAAATAGACTTGAAATGTTACCCAGCCCGATCTTGAGAGCTGCTTTCCATTGCTGCCTGCCGGGAGCTAGATGGGGACCAGGAGAGGCCACCTGGACTGAAGTCTAATTTCTGTCTTCTAGAACACTCCTTTGTTTTTCACTTCTGTCTCCATGGAAACAGGAGTTTGGCATCCTAACCTGTTTTCAGTGTGTGATCTGTGTTAAATTACAAGTTAGATTTGTTTCTTTTTTTGCTTTTTTTTTTTGTGGTCCATGCACCCAATTTGGGCATAGGCCCCAGGTTCACTGGAGCTCATGTGTGCCTGGGGTGCCCTTTAAGAGGCAGCCCAGTCAGACTGGGCTGTCTAGCAACTGAAGCAGGGAGAGTGGTCCTCTGGTTTGAGGAAAGCAGGCACAGCAGGCAGTTACACACTGCCTTGGCTTCTAGTCTGGCTATTCCTCCAATCCTTGAGGGAGAAAGTGCACCAGATGTGCATGGTCCTTCCCCTCAGAGAAATGCTCTTCTCTAGTCCTCTGTCAGGGAAGTTGTAAGAGTCTTTGAGGTAATCTTTGCATGTTAGTCAGAGGGAGAAAAGGTGCTCTTTGGAGAGGAAAATAGTATGGTCCTCCTCTTCCATCTAGCACACTCTCCCGTTCCCCAATCCCTTCAAATGGTATCACCCTAGAAATACCTATGCAACCCAGTCTCCCTGGGAGGCTGTGCATGGAGGCAGGGGTATGTGCAGTGTATCATACTGATGCTAAGGCATATCAATTGTATATACAGACATATACAGTACGTATACACGCAGAGTAAGAATAAATCACGTCTATATATCTATAAATATATCCTATATATTTATACATTTCTATGTTTAAAATAGATATAAAAGTAGTCTATAGAGCTGGAAAGGTGGTGAGGAAGCCGAGTGCTGGATTGGGTAAGGAGGAGGAGACAGAGCTCTGGAAGGGAGGTGGAGTGCTCAGCAGGCTAGATTGCTGGCCACTGTGGGGACATCTTCCTTGGGGTACTGGAGAGCAGGGTGGCTGGGTCCCAGTTCTCTCCATGCACTTTCTCTCCTTTCCAGCCAGCTCAGGCTGAGGTTGGAAGGAGATACCCCTGAGGTCAGGCTGCAGTAGCCCCTACTTCCCCCTACCACTGGCCTTCACTTAGCTGGTCATTGCTGCTTAGCGGTAGGGGCTTGGGCTTGGTCCCTGACCCTAGTGGAGGGACCTCTGCACACACTTCCCAGTACCCTCCCCTATCAGGATTGAGCAGCGCTGGCACTAGAAAAGGAGTACCTGGGCTGAACAGATGTCCAGAAAGATGTCATCCCCTCTTCCCAGCTGCTTCTGTCCACCCCCTGTCCAGGCCGAGGCTCTGAAGTACAGCCGTCCTGGCCTCCCTCACCCATTCACCCACTGTCTCTAGAGCACCAGGAGTTGAGGAAGCCCCACCTGGTGGGAGAGATAAATCTGCACACTGACATTTTCAATGGCAACTCAAGTTCAGGATCTGGGCCTTGGCCCAGCCCACTCTGCGCAGCCACAGCTGCTGGCTGTACTCAGGACAATGCTGTCCCCTCTTCCTAAACCAACCTAGCAGTCCACCCCACCTCTGCTGTGGCAGCAGGTTTAGGCTTAGTTCACAGACACTGTTCTCATTCTTTCACTGGATGCCCAAGCCCACTCTCTGGAGAGGGTATTTTCTTCAGCTTGTCCCCAGACAACCTCTCCAAGCTGGGTGGGAATGCCTGGGACTCCAGGGAGTCCAGCAAGCTGCCAGCATGGCAGAAGGTTTGTGCAGTCCAGATGGGAGTCAGAAGCCTATTGCTCCCAGCGTCCTCTATTCCCTTCTCTCTCCGGGAGCAGAAAGGATCTGATGACAGGTACCCTCCCTGCTCTCCAGACCAGTCTGCCTTTGGGCTCCATACACACACTCATTTCCCATACCGAGCCTTTGCAGGTCTCCCCTGCTCTTCCTCACCATACTACCAACGGACCTCAGTCTCCAGCAGACCAGTCTTGTACCACAGTTGAGACCAAGTCTGCTCGGCCAATGCCCACTTCCTTGAACCACAGCTAGCTGCCCACCGGCTGAACACCCTGTAGTGCCTGGCTCAGTGGAGTTCAGGACCAATGGCCCGAGCCTTCCAACCACTACAGTGGGTCAGAGCCTGGCCAGGGGATAGGCATTCCCAGTAGCAATCCCACAATGCACTGTACCTCAGAGAGAGAGAACATGCCACAGGGCATGGAGGGGACCAGCCTCCTTGCAGAGGGGGCAACCACTCACAATACTGTTCATAAGAAGACAAAGGCCAGGCTGTCCTAGGGAATCCCTTAGTGTACCCTTTGGCCTCTGGAAGAGCCAGTAGTCTTTTTCAGCCCTGGTCTCTCTCCTCCTCTCTACCCCTAAGCTGCTGAACCGTTTTCATGTCAATCACAAAGAAAAAAAAGTGGGGGTGGGGGGAATTCCTAGGAGCCAATTACCACACACATATTAATATGTTAATACTTTCTTTTTTAAAGACAACTCTCGATGTTATTCTTTGGCAGACTGTGCTTTATAGTACCTGTGTGTCGGGGGCTAGAACACTGGATACAAATAGAGCTGTGCTGGTTTATAATCTGTATGCAGAGTCTTTCCTTCTGTCACACTATCTTCATAATGTAAGAAGATTATTAATAAAAGCATTTAAATTGATGCACCAAGTTTGGCTTCTTGCCTCTGTGACGGGCCTCAGTGAGTCATGTGGACCCCATCAAAGGCTCAGGTGTGGGACTGGATGGGACTCGAGTCCTCTTTAGCTGTTCTCTGCTGCTCTTCGTGTTTCCATTGCGGTCCACCACTGGCAAGAAGACCCTGCACGGATTCAGGCCAAAGAAGGGGTGATTGAAACCATGTGAAACACCTACCCAGATACTGGCCTTACAAGACTTTCCCGGGGGTGAGGCATCCAGAGCCTCTACAGATCAGCTGGTTCCAGCTCTCCTGCTTAATGCGTTGGTGGCTCCCCACTTCCTGCCCTGGTCCCCACTTAGGAAGGCCTTTTCTGAGTACTTTGCCGATGGCACTGAGGGAGTGAGATGTTTTTCCTACATTTTTTGAGGAAGAAAAACATAGTCAATAATGACATTGCTCTACATACAGGTTTTTCCTCTTAAGATGCTGAGGCCTCTGCTCTTGGTCCCTCTTCCCACCCAACTTCCTCACAGAGGTCTTACCTCTTCCTTTATCATTACTTCTGCCTTCTTTTCACTTTTCTTTTCAGTCGAGAAGCACCATTGCCTCACATTGGTCACCTAGCAACTGCTGTGTGACACTGTTTCTGGGGAGATGTAAACAAAGTCTTCTCAATCCAGTGACATACTAAAGTAAGGATTCTACCCAAGTCCAACTTGGTGAGCCAGTGAGTTTTTTGGGTTACTTACAGGAGTGTGGGTGAGGGTTTATTTACAGAGCATGGGTGACTCACAGGCAGCTACATCACCAAAGCCAGTTCCAGCATGGCTGATGACTCATGAAAACTGGAACCCTAGAGATACCGTGGCAGTTTGCAGCAACTTAACAGGTAGGAGATTCTTCCATTGCTACTTATATAACATTGGAGAGGAAAGGCCTTGGAAGTCTGTTAAGTTTCAGGGACTTCCTGAGACTTACGAGTTATTTCCAGTCTTAGGAAGCCTCCTTTTAGGACCTCTCAAGTTCTAATGATGCTGAATGGATGCGTATTCAAGATACAGTGTTTCAGTGCAGAGGAAATTGCTGCACAGTACTCTACCCTTTTCTCTCCTTCTTTTATTCTTTCTGCTCCTTTTCCATGGTGTTCTCTGGGCCTTGGAGAGGTGATATAGATGTCTAACCCTTTGGCACTCTGCCACAGCAATAGCCTCTTGTTCTTGGGTGGTTATTTGGCTCTGCCAGTCCACTATTGCTTATAAAGGAAACATTCTTGTAGGTCCAATTGCAGTTGGCAGCAGTGCCCTATGACTTATCCTAAGCACACACATGTTTAGAGAAAAGTTTAACAAAGGCAGAAAGTTGCTGTTGAACCTAAAACAGCCCATGATACTGCTGCAAATGCAGTTGCATCTCTCTGGGCACTACGATAGCATAGTTTCGGGGTCCACAGCCAAGAGAGACTGTTGTAACAACTGTCCCCCTAGCAGGCTGCACACACTATACCTTCCAACAGTATCAAAACAAGCCAGTAACGAGTCAACAGTTCAGTCCCAGCCTTATTTCTTCAAAAGAGATGGCTCAGCAGTTAAGACCACTGCCTGTTCTTCCAAAGGTCCTGAGTTCAATTCCCAGCAACCACATGGTGGCTCACAACCATCTCTAATGAGAATTGGTGCCCTCTTGATGAAGAGACCTGGCCAATCATCCTCATCAACTTAGACCATGAAACCCAATATGGACATGTTCAACAAAACCGCCACATATGGGCTGCCCATGCCTGCTTCAGGGCATACATTTCAATTTTTTTCATTTTTATAATCAGAATATGTATTGTCTTCACCCATAGGGCCATATTATCCAGTTCTGGCATAAACCAACAGAAGTGGCAATGACATTATTTTAGGGGACCTTTGTGGCCTCCCTGTCCAAAATCTCCTCAATCTAAGCTTTTTATCTGACAGCCCTTTGACTCCTGCAAGTGCTCATTCCCATTATATGACATGTCTGTGTCTTTGTTTAAATTCAACAATTTCCTCTACTTCATGTTTTTACAAATCAAAAAATGCTTAAGTGTTAGCACCATGCAACAAAAGTCTTTTTTAAAGAGAGTGGGCAGGATCTCTGAAAGCCCACTGTCATCCTTTCTAGATAAGAAGTCCTAGTTAAGGCCCAAGGCAGTGACCTCTACAGGGGCAGGCCTGACCAGTGACCTCTTCCAGAGCAGGCCTGAGGCCGCAACCTCCACAGGAACAGGTACAAGGGAGCAACTACTGAGGGAGCAGACCCAAGCCAGAGATCTCTGCAGGACCAG
Source organism: Dicrostonyx torquatus (assembly GCA_028555095.1). Taxonomy (NCBI): domain Eukaryota; kingdom Metazoa; phylum Chordata; class Mammalia; order Rodentia; family Cricetidae; genus Dicrostonyx; species Dicrostonyx torquatus. The sequence goes on from JAQHUG010000045.1 coordinate 7,675,244, forward strand.
AACACGAGTCAGGGACTTTCGAGGG
>JAQHUG010000045.1:7677018-7698790 GCA_028555095.1 Dicrostonyx torquatus
ATACTAAAGATACCTTGAAATTTGCAGGCAAATGAGTGGATCTAGAAAACATTATATTGAGTGAGGTAACCCAGACCCAGAAAGACAAATATCATATGCACTCACTCATAAGTGGCTTTTAGACATAGGGCAAAAAAAAAACCAGCCTACGGTTCACAACCCCAGAGACCCTAGACAACAAAGAGGACCCTAAGAGAGACATACATGAATCTAATGTAAATGGGAAGTAGAAAAGGACAACATCTCCTGAGTAAATTTGGGAGCATGGGGACCATAGGAGAGGATAGGAAGAGAGGGGAAAGGAAGAGAGGGGAGAGGAGAAAAATATAAAGCTCAATAAAAACAATAAGAAAGATGTCCTAGTTGGTCTTGAACAGCTAAGGAGATGATAAAAATAAAAGTTATTAAGGCCCAATGCAGTATAAAAAGATCTCGTGACTTTTTATCAATTCCTTAGTCAAAAGAGCAATTGGGTACGGTGACATGGACAGGAGACCCTGTCCCATTTAGGCTTCCTTGATTCATAGACATTACCCTTGATCCATCTGCCTCCACATTCTGGCATGATGCTGTTGTCATGCAGACACTGCATCTCCCATGCCCTAATGGTCACAGCGGGGCTGACTTGTGTTCGCGGGCTCAGTTCAAACCCAAGGGCTTCATTCTAGCCTGCCAAGCCCGTTGTTGGAGCAGGACCCTGGTTCTGACAGGCTGCAGAACCATCTTTATCTCAGGAGTACTTTATAGCACATACTCTGTGGGGATAAGGTAGATTTGCTTCCCACAATTCTCCACTCATAGACAGCTCAGCCTTGTGTATTCTGTCAATCATCTACTGAACATTGCAGTTACCTCTACATTAAGGAGACACACATTCCAGTCCTCATGGGGGAAGGGCTGCCATATTGAGGGCTTCCCTCCAGGTGCTGCACCTTTACATCCTCAGCCTCAGCTTTGTGTCTTAGCATCTGCTGCAGGGCCATTCGGCCACTACTGTCACTACCCCCAGCTCATCTGTGGTTTCGTCAGTCCCTGTTTGGGTACCAATTGTATTGTGTGATACTATTTGGTGGGGGGGAATCGAATAAATATTTTCTCATTCTAGAGAGGAAACCAATGACAGACCAAAGGAACAACAGTTAAGTTTGGTGAAATAATTTTATTGGAATTGTAGCACTAGAAGCCCACGCCAGCACAGAGGACAGCTTCTGAAAGGTGGAACCCTAGAGCTTCCTGTGCAACTTACAGAGTCCAGCCAGGTCCTGCTGTTTATATTCCCTTGGGCAAGGACCTTGTGAAACTAGTCAGTTTCAGGGACTTCTTAAAATGTGGAAATTGTTTACTTCCCGTGTCTAAAGGAGCCTCTCTCTAGGGCAGAATGTTTCAATTAAGAGGACATTATTGTACAACACCTCCAGATCTGACTGACCCATGATTGTAGAAGTTTCTGGAACATGACGATTTTGTCACCAAGAAGCAAGGAAGGAAAGCTCTCCATCTGCCCTTGCCTATGAAGTCAGTCAATGCCTTCCATTCCCTTCCCTCTTTCCCCAAACTTTTCTCTCCAAGGTCCAAAGGACACATTGAAGTCACCCAGAGAGAAGACTTAGGAGCCTGGCTAGTGGCCTGAAGATCAGCAGAGCTTCCTGTGACAGTGTCTAGGGTGGTCTTTTAAAAGCAGCTCTGGCCATGGTACTTGTGCAAATTTGCCTGAGCTCCTTGTTCTTGCCCTTTGACAGAGTCCCAGCAAACTTCCCAAGCATCTCCTATACCCCAGGAAAAAAGATTGTCCCGGTTCTTTCTGGATTATCCATGTTAGGGCTCTTTAGTTCCAGGTAATACTTGGGGACTACTGATGTATCTTAAGAGTCTTGACTTTAGGGATAGACAGTACCGTATTAAACCCCTCCCCTCCAGTTTCTTAGAAGCATAAGGCCTTGGACAAATCACGAATCCCAGCTTACTTGAGTTGCCTAGCACAGAGCTCTGGTCTTTTCACTGCTGTTGTGTCCTTTGTGACCAGAATGGAGCAGGTGCCAGGAAGTATCAGGGTTATGATCTCCTAGTATTACTGGGAATACCTGAGAAATGGACAACCAATACCTTAGCCTGAGTGGGAACCACCATGCCTTTCTCTGAGAGAGCCCTGGGCTCCTTCTTTAGCTTGCATCTGCTCGTCTCACCTGGAGAGGGGCTGAAGAAAAATTTGATTTGTTTCTTTGGGCTGGAAAAGCAGGCTCTCCTCACTTGTCCCTGGATGGCAACCAAATTTCTGAAGTAGGATTTTTTGCCACCCACATTTGCCAACAAGCTGTCTCAAAAACCTCTGGAAAGAGTGTCAGGAAATTGGAGGCCACTCTGACAAGTGACAAAGCCCAGCTGAAGACCAGACACCATGGGAGCTCTGCTTTAATCACAGTGGTCACCACTAGACTGGTTTCCGTGACAACAACTCTTTCCTAATACCAGGACTGGCTTGGCTCTTTCACCTTGGGCTAGGTAACTGATTCACCTGCAAGAGAAAAATTCATGGAATCGGGGGGGGGCATTCTCCAGCACTAAGGTAATGCCCAACCCCTCCATCTCTTAACTTTATCCCTGGCAGATAGAGGTCTGCTGTGAGGGAGATGGATATGTGCTCCAAACTGGATCTCCCAAATGCTGGCATCCAACTGGTTCTACAAAGTAAGTACTCTTGGGTGGATAAGTACCCGTGCCCAGCAGCAACCAAACAGATGGGAGCCAGTTTCCTCCGATCCTTGGGTACCATGCTTACTCAGGGAAGCACCCATAGCCTTCAGAAAGACGGTCAGCAGATGCCAAATCTGTATCCAATGTGGAGCAGAGAGAGCTGACATCCACCTTTGTAGGCTGCCTTTTATTTCTACGGGAAACATGTGAAACAAAGCTGTTACCAGTCCATGTTTGCTACTTTTATGCCAACTTGACACAGCTAAAGTCATCTGAGAAGAGGGAACCTCAATTGAGAAAAAGCCACCATAAGATCAGTCTTAGGCAGGCAAGCCTGTGGGGCATTTTCTCAATTAGTGTTTGATGAGGAGGGCCAAGGCCATTGTATGTAGTGCCACCCCTGACTGGTGGTCCTGGGTTCTATACAAAAGCAGGATGAGCAAGCCATGGGGACCAAGCCAGTAAGCAGCATCCCTCCATGGCCTTTGCATCAGTTCCCGCCTCGAGGATCCTGCCCTGTTTGAATGTATGCATTGGCTTCCCTCAATGAATTACGGCTGCAGATATGTAAGCCAAATATAAACCCTTTTCTCCCTAAGTTGCTTTCGGTCATGGCTGTTTCATCACAGTAATAGCCCTAACTAAGACACAATCTAAATCAGAGAATTATAAAAGGTTAAAGTTGGAAGAGGTTTTGGGGTCTTTTAATCCAAATTCATTTTCTATATATGGGCACTGAGGTCCAGAGGCAATCGACTAGTTTGGAGAAGTAATGGTGGCCAGAGACAGTGTCCAACAGGGTACAGGGTCTCTGCTCTGACACAGAGCTCTAGTTAAAGGTGAACTGTTCCTGTCAGAGCATGTCCTCTTGTTGAGGGCATTTCAAGGAAAGCGCTTGTATCTCCGTCATTTCTCTCTCAGATAGAGCCATACCAAATGTTAGTTTGGGCCTTAGCGGGCTGTCTTCACAGTTACCTGTGAATTATGGTATATAATATTTGACTCTGTGGAATAAAGCCCACTTAGGTCATTTTATTATAAATACAAACACCTCCGAGTTGCCATTAGGTTGTAATAATGGGTGTAGAAAGAATACAGTAAGGAAGGAGTCACATGTGAAAACATCGCATGACTGTTTAGAGGTTATTGATCCTGGTTAAGAACCTTCCATTTTGAGCGAGTTGTGGTGGCATTCCCCTTTAATCCCAGCATGCAGGCTGCAGAAGCAGGCCAATGTCTGCAGGTTCAAGGCCAGTCTAATCTACACAGTGAGAGAAACCCTGTCTCATAAATAAAGTAAACCCTCCAAAAAATAAAATAATTAAAATTCAGGGTTGATTCTTTGCTTAATCTTAAGACACATACTCCAGAGGCCAACACAGAGGCGGTCATCTGGAAGGCCTAGGGTGGCAGGGTTACACAGGCCCTTTGCCCCTCCGTCCTCTATTGATGGGGGAACTGGGTAAAGTCATGAAGAGTCACAGAAGTCCACCTGATATTTCTTCCCAGGAATGTAGTCAAACTTCAAAATGCACAAATACACATACACATACATGCACACACACATGCACTCTCACACACACATGCACACACACTCTCACATGCACACACATGCACTCTCACACTTGTACACACACACACTCATATGAGCACACACGCACACATGAGCACACGTACACACACGTATTCTCTCTCACAGACACACTCACTCTCACATGAGCACACAAACACCTGCACTCTCACATGCACACACACACTCACACACACACACTCATATGGGCACACATGCACACATGAGCACACGTACACACACGTATTCTCTCTCACAGACACACTCACTTTCACATGAGCATACACACACCTGCACTCTCACATGCACACACACTCTCACACTCTCACACACACACGTGCTCTCATATGAGCACACACACGTGAGCACACGTACACACACGGATTCTCTCTCACAGACACACTCACTCTCACATGAACACACACACACGTGCTCTCATATGAGCACACACACACATGCACTCTCTCACACACACACGCATATGAGCACCCACGCTCATACATGAGCACACACACGTTATCTCTCTCTCTCTCTCTCTCTCTCTCTCTCTCACACACACACACACACACACACACTTTGTCATAGCAGTTTCACTCACTTCTAAATAAATCTCCAAGGAACAACCCATGTACATGGAAAACACACATAGGAATGTTCACAGTGGCAGTTCCTATAAAATAACTGCAGAGAAGGAGAAAAGAGATAGGCAGATGGGAGGATTTAAATGTGCATCAATAGAATGGGATTTGATAAATCCACATAGCAGAATATTAATTATATATAGCTATGGAAGAGAAATTGGTTAGAGCCACATGTCTGCATGAAACTTAAAATTTTAATGTTGAACAAAAGTAGTGTGGTGTGATTTAAGAATTTAGGTAAAGCTTAGAAACACACAGACACTCTCGAGTGCCCAGGATTCATCTGATCATGCAATGAAATATAAAGGAATGCTGTGATAACAAATCAGAATCAGATCCTGGTCTTCTGGGCATAGGACACTAGAGGGGAAGTCAGCTGTAGTCCTCAAGGTTTATTGAAGTTGGCAGTGGTTCATGGGTACTTAATGCACTTTTTTTTTGTTTGTTTGTTTTTTCGAGACAGGGTTTCTCTGTGGCTTTTGGAGGCTGTCCTGGAACTAGCTCTTGTAGACCAGGCTGGCCTCGAACTCACAAAGATCCACCTGCCTCTGCCTCCCGAGTGCTGGGATTAAAGGCGTGCACCATCACCGCCTGGCTACATTTTTTTCCCTGAATCTTATTAAGGAAAAGAGACAAAGAAAGGCACTGGGCTGCCAACCCCATTGGAAATGATTTATTTACCACTGTAAGACTTTGTGTTCCAAAGTGTGACCAGACATGTGACCACGATGTCTCATGCATCTTTTTGTGCTTTGATTTGGGACTGCATAATGAACACGCAGCATGTAACACCAGGAAACACCAAAGGCAGAAATATGCCATAGGACTAATGTTCTCCTCCAGAGATTCCCCACCTCAGTTCAGTTCAGAGGCTGCCACCTCCCCCGGGGCCCCTTTTTATCTGAGAGCAGCTCAATCGCGGCTGCCGTTGTCTGTTGTCTCCATTAAAGTGATGTATTGTTCACTCCCCGCCCCAGGAGTCATCTCTGAGCAGAGTGGGCAGACATATGCAGGCGCCTTGGTGGGCAAACACTCAACAGACAGACCTTGGGAGGAGACTCACAGAGGACTGAGGGTAACAGACAGACCTTGGGAGGAGACTTACAGAGGACTGAGGGTAACAGACAGACCTTGGGAGGAGACTCACAGAGGACTGAGGGCAGCAGCCCAGCCTGAAACGGCCTCTCACACTATTTTCTCCTCAGCTTTGGTCCCTTGCTAGAAAGTGGTCCCTGGCAGACTTAGGTTCCTTCCCACTGGTACCAACTGTTCATGCAGATTCAGCTGATTCAGAGGCAGCTTACTAGGCATGGCTAGAAACAAGTTAAGCTGATGTAAAGGTGGCTGAAGGTTTTTGATTCACTGGTCTGACATCTGAGTAATTTACAGAGGAGGTTTTGGAGAGGAGCTACCAAGTGCCATCAGTTGAGCAGTAACTCTGATTTCTGCTTAGATGCCTAGGGGCTTGTCTTCTCAAGCTGGGCTAGCAGGCTTCCATGATATCGGTGCTGTGCTACGGGTGGCCACACTGAGGCGCTGTAGAGCTAGGAAGTAACTGACAACCCAAATTCTGGCTCACAGGTGAGTGTCTATGCCTGCAGCAGCAGCTTACATTTAGTTCCCAGTGAGGGCTTCTGTTGGAAATATCAACGAAGGAAGATATTTCCAATCCTGGCTTCTTGTTATTTCCTAGTTAAAGGAACATGTCCCCCAAACTGGAGGGAGGTACGTTTTAAGAGGCTGCATTTCCTCTTTAAATTGTTATCCAGCTCCTCATTCACATAGCTGAATGGAATAGGTCAAGCTTGGGGCTGCTTCCTCCTCAAGTATGGGCATACTGAGAAGGACACGTCTGCCCTACAGAGTCAGCTGCAGGGTGATGACACTGATGGACGTGACAGCTAGCCCTCAGGATGTGGCAACCACCCCAGAAGATGCCATCAAAGCTTGCCAGGGAAAGGGTTCCCTGGGTATGATTAAAAACAAACAAACAAAACCCACCCTGATTTCTTAAATACAACAGTTCAAGAGTGGGATACAAGCGGCAAACTGAAAGGGGAGAATGAGAGTAAGCAGCGTTCTCTTCTTCACCCTGCGCTGCTGGGGAGCTCCCGAAGGGCAAGCTTGGGAAGGCGGTCCAGGTCGTGTAGAAGGGTCCCATCAAGCAAGCCCCTCCAGCTCGACTCCAGAACCCCCGTGCTTGTTCAGGACAGATGCCCTTATGTATTCCACCCAATGCGGTGTGACCCCAGTGGCCCAAGGCCCTTCTGGCCAGCCAGTGCATCTCACCCAACAGTTTAGTATCGTTCTCATGGCATGGTGACCTCCGACCAGAAAATCATTTTTGTTGCTGCTTCATAACTAAATTTGCTACTGTTGTGAATCATGATTTTTGGAGAAAGAGGTTTGCCAAGGGGGTCAGGAGCCACAGGTTGAGTGCTGCTGCTTTAGACTAAAGTGAGCAAGGACTGCCCAAGGAGTATACCTGACACATGCCTTTGTCCAGATGGACAAGGCAGGTCTTCCGAGTGACCCTCATGTGCCAGTCACACTCTTTTCCCTGGTGCCACTGCTCACTTTTCAGTACTGGACATGTGGAAGGAGAGGACTGAGGTCCTGGCTTCAGCCAGCACATCTGCATCTGTCTTTGGGTGTCGGCCTGTGGACGGGGGCAGGAGAAGAGGACTGACAGCTGAGCCTGGAGGATGATGGTGACCAAGGACCAGGTTGGTAGCTGGCAGCCGACTACAGGTGCAGTTGGTGCCACATGGCGATCTGCCGGCGTGGGTTCTTTAACATCTCCTCCCAGTGACTGCGCTCAGAGCCTGAGGCATGCAGGCCTAGGCTGCAGTGACCCAGCTCACAGCTGGGGCCACCCTCTCCCTGGCCCAGCACCTCCAGCTCCACACTGGATGCCCGCAGCAGGTCATCCGGTAGCTCAAACATGATCATCTCATTCCACACAGGGTTAATCTTGTGCTTGGCCCTTTTTGTCTGTTTCTTCTTCAGCTTCTGAGCCTGGTGCTTCAAAGTCACCTTGACAGAGACATCTGGGGAAGAGTACAGAGGAAAGAAGATGAAGGGGAGGTGAGCTGCAGGGTTCTGATGGCATCTGGAACACTGCTCTTTTCTGAGGTTCCCTACACCTCTGCTGGACCATGTATTCACTCAACAGGTATTAAGTACCTACTAGATGGTCTACATTTAGGAAGAGAGACAACATTGCCACGTCTGTAATTTGCACTAGAATGTGACAGACCTACACAGCTTGAGTATCTTTATCTGTAAAGTTTGGGACTATAAACCTTATTGATTTGGGGTGTTTTTCAGACTTGGGGAATACCTGAATATATATTACACAATATCTTGGGGATGGGACTCAAGTGTAAGCATAAAATTCATTTAATGATTCTTTTTTCCTTGAACCTAAGGCCTTACACATACTAAGCAAGCATTCTACCACTGAGCAAAATCCCCAGATTTCTTTTTCTTTTTGATCTAGAAAAGGGTTGCACTATGTCACTCCAGCTGGTCTAAAACTTTCTCGGCAGCTCACACAAGCCTGAAACTTGAGATCTTCCTGCCTTCACGGGAGCTGGGATTCCAGGCCTTCACATGCATCTTATACACACAAGCTTGAAGATTCCTTTATACAACATAAAATCAAATGAATTTTGTTTGTTTGTTTTGTTTTTTATTCACTACTAGTGGTGGGGAGAGTTCAGATGTTGACATTTACTGGATTTTGATTTTCAGATTAGAGCCTGTCACAAAACATATGAGTTCGGTGGGTGGCTCAGACCTAGGCGTGTCAGAGGGCCTCTGGGGAACCACTTTGGCCATAAGTCCTTTTAAATGACTTGACAAACCAAATCAGGGACAAAGATTTAGGTGTCCTCCAGTTCAATTTCAAATCAGACCAGAAAAATTATGTTCTCTCCACCGTCATCTTCTTCAGTCTCAAGAGTTGTGTCCCTAAGATGGTAGCTGCCTGAGTTCTGGTCACTGGTCTTTTCTCTAAGTTTTACTTGAGGACCTGGATTTCCTGTGAAGAGGGTGAAAGCGGGTTCCCTGCCCCCAGGTCCCAGGAAATTCACACATCAGCAGGCAAGCTTCCACAGCTTAGGACAATTTATTCTCATTAGTCAAGGTTGCCCAAGCTAATGTGAGAATAATTGTTACTTTGTATTTATTGCTATCGTTATCTCCCCTGGGTGGTTAGTTATTTCTACAGAGATATTTCAGACACAAAGTGCTCTTCTGTAATGGTCCTGATAGGAGCTATAAAAAACAAAAGAAGAAGAAAAAAGAAAAAAAAAGCAAGCCAGAATTGACTGGAAGGGATGAAGGGAGGCATCCACCTTTGACCTGTGACTCAGGACTACAACAACAACCCTCTGAATTTTATTTGTCCAGGACCTGTCAGTTATACACGGGCATATCTTGTAACTCTTTATACATAACAATGATTTCTGTGTTGTTGATATCTTGCTTTGTGTGTAGGTATGGCCCGGTCCATCCCTGCTGCTTTCTTGTTTGCTAGAAGATCCTGCTCACTCCCCACAACTAGGGCCATGTGCCCAGGTATCAGAAGGCAACCCAAAACCTATGGGCTTTTCTGAAGAGACTTATGTGGGCATCTGTGCTCTAGGCTTCTTAAGCCCCACACTTTACCCTCATAGCCACAAATCAACCGCTGCCACCCATGCTCAGCCTGTGTGTGTGTGTGTGTCAGGCGGAGCATTTGGCCAAGGCTTGGAGCAGAGAAGAGAGTGGGAGCATGTGGGAACTCTAGCAGATATGTGAGAGAACGTAAAGGCATGAGTGTGTATCCTGGGCAGCAAATGCTGAGGGTGACTCCACAGCTGGACTCCTACCAGCTCCTTGTTCACCCATTTCCATTTTATGCTGGATTCCACCGCCTTCTGCACACATCCCTGAGCTGGGACACCCTGCCTGTCTCCTTGCCCAAACTTACCTTTGCCCAGAAGATCCTTGGATTGGTTGGAGTGGAGGTTCTTGGCTTTAATCAGCACCACCAGGAGGCGATTGGCAGCTGGGAGGTAGCTGATGGACAAAAGGACCTCCCCGGTCCCTGCGGATGGCTCCTAAAAACAGGAGGGTAAGGGATTGCACTTGAGCCTGACTTCTGACCCATCAACTGAAGCTGAGACTAGAGTCACACTGCCCTCGTACCCCACAGATATTCCAGGATCCATTTGCCTAAGGTTAGTTTATCTACCATGGCACAAGGTAAGTGGGTCCCAAAGATGGGCGCTGTGTGTCATCAGGAGTCTTGGTCTACCATATGCTATCTTTTTTTTTCTTTCTTTCTTTCTTTCTTTCTTTCTTTCTTTCTTTCTTTCTTTCTTTCTTTCTCTCTCTCTCTCTGTCTCTCTGTCTCTGTCTCTCTGTCTCTCTGTCTGTCTGTCTCTCTCTCTCTCTCTCTCTCTCTCTCTCTCTTGAGACTTTCACTATGCATCCCTGACTGGGCCAGAACTCACTATGTACACTAAGCTGGCCTCAGATTCACAGAGATTTACCTGCCTCTCCCTCCAGAGTGCCGAGATTAGGCATGAGCCACCATGCTCTGCACATGTTACCTCTTTAACTCCAACTTGTAAACCGAAAACAACCTCCCCTTGGGCAGGAAGCAAAAGGCTCCTCTCCTTCTGTACCTGTAGACTCTGGGTACTTTGGCAGAATGCTAGGGTCCTAGGAAACCCGGGTTCAAAGTAACAGCATGGACCCATCAGGCTTCTGGAGGAGTAGAATTATCTCCCCACCTTGATTTCACTCATTTTGAAGCATATGTTTCTTTGTGTGTCTCTGTGTGGGCATGTGCACATGTGAGTGCTGGTCATCAGATCCCTTGAAGCTGGGGTCACAAACAGCTCTGAGTCACTCAAAATGAGTGCTGGAACTTGGATCCTTGTTAGGCATGGAAGGAGCTCTCAACTGCTGAGCCATTTCCCTAGTCCCAAGTTGTCCATTTCTTTGTTGGAAAAGGTAACTCTGGCTTTGTGGGTCAACATCACCAATGAGGTGGCTGTCCTAATGTTTACAGGGATTCACCAACATCAGCACAAGGCTGAGGGGCAGCAGGGATGGCTGGACAAGGACCAAATAGCAGTGGTGTAGTTCAAGGAGGCACGAATCCTAGTCTCAGAAGCTCCCAGGCACTCTATCTCTGTCCATCCATATGCTGGTTTCCAATGTTGCCCATCAACCTCCCGCGGGAGTGTGAAATGTTGCCAAGTCTTTTGAAGGAACCCTTCTTGCCCTGTGGCCCAGCCTTAGTAATCAGATTTTGTCTTTTCTTGCTGCACAGTGAGGGGATGCAGGGAACTCCTTCCCTACCCAACACTGAGGTCACTGGGGAGTGGTCACAGAGCCCTTTACCTCCTTCAGCCACACTGGCATGGGACCCCTCTGTAGTCAGCAGAAGCCTGCTGTGTGTTCTGGGCATACCCTCTGCCTCAGAACAAGCCTGCCATCCAGGACAAATGTCTCCACCATGACCCCAATGACTCATTCTTCTCGGGGACTCTTTTGAAATTGTCCTTCGCTCTTGAGGGCAGAGCCAGTTCGCCATTCTGATTGACACTGGTTTGTCCCTCTGACCCTCCCTTTTTGAGTTGTTCCTAATTCTAAGAATTGGGGAACCTGCAGACAATGTTTGGAACTGAACCCCACAAAGCAGTAGTGATGATCCTGCAGCGAAGGGAGGTAACAGCACCCACACCTTTGTCCCCATGACTGCTGTTCCTGTGTCACCTGGGAGCTACTGTCAGGACAGGAAGGCAGACAGCATCCTAGGAGGTTGCTAGACTTGCCACCCTCCTGATGCAGTTCAGGGAAACAAGCATCCTGCTCTGCCTTCTTCACTGTTTTGCTGATTGGACCCTTGAGGCAGCGGTGGTCAAGCCTGGTCTGCTGAGGTGCCCAGAGGCAGGCCGTGGGCTTGAGGTTCCAGTAGAAGTTTAATTAGATCTAGGGTGCTAGTCACATGACAAACTGTTCTGGGAGTCTGGGAATCTTGGGCTGACATGAATGCGGGTCTGTTAAACAAAGAGCTCTGTGCCCACACAATTTTGTGGCCTGTCCCACTAGACTACAGGTTCATTGCATCCCTGGCATCAGGCACACACTGAACACAAAATAAATATTTGCCAGAAAAATTTCAGACATCTCTCTTAATCTTGGCAATGACCTTGAGAAGGACACTGAAGTTCTCATTCTCAGCAGGAAAGCCAAGTGGGGCTAGTTACCACTTGGGTCAGCAGCTATGACATAGCAAATCCGGGAATTCTGCTCTAAGGGAGTCCAAGTCCCAGGTCACTGCTCTGGCTTCCTAGGTGGACAGTCTCTCCTAGTGCTCTCATTTTACAGCAGAAGCACTGAGGTCTGGGGACAGGTGCCAAGCACAGAGCCAGGGGCAGAGCTCCACAGCTGACCTGGGCTGTGTTACAGATGACCAGGCCTGAGCCTTCTGCTCCTCACAGAGCCAGCCTGCATCTTTGCAGGGCTTCTCACATGTGTATGAGTGAAAACCAGGACCAGCCGTGTGGATGTCAGCATACAAGGGACCTGCAGTGACACCTGGCCAGGTCCAGATGCTCCACAAACGAAAAGCAGTTGCTTTCTTCTCCATCTTCTTCCTCCTCTCTCCTGCCTCCTTTTCTCCTCGATGCTCAATGAATCACTCCAAGCTGCCCTCAGAGTGGGGTGCTCTGTTGTCCCTAATGACGCACATGCCTCTTTTGGCTAAATGTCTTCCGGCTGGAACTGGGGCACTGTTGCCACCTCTGTTAACCCATGCAAGCCCAGAAAAGAAAAAGCATCCAAGGTGCAGTAACTGTAGATTCCTTTACCAGTTTCAAATCAGCCTTCACTCTCTATCTGGATGGGGCTTCCTGACCTGGCCTGCAGCTTGATGCCTCCCCAGACCCTGCCCAGAGGGAAAGAGATGTGCCTGGCTGTCTGTGGAGTGGTGACAGCTGCAGCAAGAGTGGTGACATTAAGATGGATGAGCCTGAGGACAGTTGTGGCATCCTGCCTGGGACACAGTAGGGGTTAAGTGAGGTGCTTCTGGAATGAGTGATTACTGTCTTCTGGGGAATAGACAGAACCAGGCAAGACACACAGGACTTCTGTCTTGGTGAGGTTTGTTTCAGCTCTTCTGGGGTCATGCCAAAACACCCATGCCTAGTAGAGGAACCTCCTAAGCTCCAGAAAAGACAAGAATATCAATTTAATAGACCTACATGTCTTCTTTCCCATTAGAGGCCATGTCTGTGACCTATATGCAACACCAATCACATATTAATTAGAAAGTAGGCTTTAAGACAACAGGTCTCAAAGGGAAGCTGTAAAATCCTATCAATTTTCCAAGCCGAGGAAAAAAATTAACAGAAAAACAGGGCCCAGAAGAAATGATGACCCAAAGAGAAGCAAGTAAGAAATGGGGTGCTCTCTGCTTCCTACAGTCCAGACTTACATAGGTGACCCCTGCCTGTCACCGCCTCTGGCAGATGATGGCAGTTGAGAAAAGTGCCCGGGATGAGTCAGAAGAGCATGCCATTGAGGCTGAACCATGTGCCCTGTCTTGTCTCTGATGCTGAATGGCTTCCTAGCCATGTCAGCCTGAGTTCCCCTGGGTACAGACAGGGTGGTCACAGTGTTGCCCTCACCTGCCTGGACTGCAAAGTGACTGCTGGGATAATGCTAACCCCCTGAGCTGAGCCACTCAGAAGGGTACACAGAAATGGTGTCTTTATGAGCAGGTTGGCAACTTGTTTTATCCAGAAAGAGTGAGGGGGAAGACTTGCAACTTTGTGGGCCTTGCACGCTGGTCAAGGCTGGCCCAGCCTGCGTTCCATGGCTGCATGCAGACTCATGGCCCAAGGATTATTGTGAATGCTGCCCAATACAAAACCATAAACTCATTTTATGATTATTTTGTGATTTTTTTTAAATAAGACTTGATTTCGTGGTTCTTGATAGTGACCATTTTAAGTGACAACATCATGTCTCAATGTCAAAAGGCTGGGCACATCTTAGTGCTGTAGATCAACTAATTGACAGATCATTATCAGAAGTTCCCTGGAGACTCCTCAGTGGCAGGATCTTAGATGGACACTGAGTCCTTATACACCATCCCTGCTGTGCCTTAACCCCATGCCATCATGGTCTGTGGGGAACATGGCTTGTTCCCCAAGGAGCCCAGTGTTTTAGCAGCCTCCACAGCAGACACCATCCCAGAATAGTATCTGTGCAAACCACTGACTGCACTCTGGTCTTCACAGAACCAAATCAGTGCCAACTCCTGCCTACCAGGCCTTGCAGAGCTCTCCATCAGAGCATGCAGAAGCTCATCTTAGCCATCTGTAACACCTGTCTCAGACCGGCTGCCAGCAGCCAACTGTGTCTGTTTATATTAGGTCTGTGTGCTCTGAGAGCAGAGGGGCTCTGAGTTTCCTTCTACCGCTGCAGGGCAAAGCTTGAGAAGAGCATAAGAACCGTGACTGGATAGCATGGTAACTGTTGCCACCCTCACCATGATGCTGCTCCTGGTGGCAGGAGTGTCTTCCGACAGTAAGAGGCACTCCTTGGAATGGATGCCAAGATCCCCAAGTTCTGGGCCACAGATCTGCTCTAGCCTCTGATCAGGAGCCCAAGCTGCCTTTTGCCTGAGACGAGAATGTCTCTGAGCCTTGTTTCATCATCTCAGCATTCTGTTCCCTCCCTCTCCTGCCAGCTCTTACTCTCTGGTCTGAAAACCCTACCTTTGCTGTGGTCTTCAGCTCACCCCACTGTGCTGCTCCCAGGGGCACAGATGTTCCATCCAGGCCCAGGCGGAGTTCCCCAACCACACTATGACGGGAGAAGCGGTCACAGGTCCGTAAGGTGAGCCTCAGGATGGCTGTGGGAAGCTCATCCTCACCCAGGGGCAGGGCTAGGCCCTCCTCCCAGGTGGTGTGCAGCTGCCGTTTCTTCAGGGCCGTCTGTGCCTCCACAGAGCCGGTCTTGACAGCCACGCTTCCTTGGATGTAACAGTCACAACCTCCTTCATGGTCACTGGTGACTGCTGCAGGCAAAGACAAAACAAGACAGACCTGGGACTTCCTGGGGGTTGTGGGGAGTAGATCCCCAGACAGGGCTGCAGAACATAGATAACCTGGGGTGTCAGCAGGACCCTGGGGTGACCACTACATTCCGTCACTTTGCAAGTGCCTTGTAGGGAAAGTTTTTAAAATAGGACATCATGGGTGTGTGTGTGTGTGTGTGTGTGTGTGTGTGTGTGTGTGTGTGAATTTTCACTGAATAATGGAGACAAGAGGCACTTTCTAGATTCCCTCTGACCTCAAGATTCAGAGATGTCCCCGTTGGTGCCAAGGCCCTGAAGAGCTTTTGTTAGGATAGCTACCAATGCTGTGACTCATTTGTTTCTGTGTTTTAAACATTTCCCACACAGCCACTTGTGATCTGAATCACCAGCCACTGCCTTGATTTTCCACCTTGATGTTTTCAATGCATCCCACTGTGGATTGTGTTGGTCAACTTTCTGACACTATGACAAACACCCAGGAGAATCACCTTATAAAGAATCAAATTATAAAGTGAGAAGGTTTACTTGGACTCATGGTTTCAGAAACTCTAGCCCCTGATATCAGTGGCTACATTGCTTTGTGAGACAGTATGCCATGGAGGGATCACGTGACTGAGCAGAAGCGTTGATGTCATGGTCAGGAAACAAATGAGGGGAGAGAAAGAGGCCAGAGGGCTGGCGGGGGGGGGGTGGTGGTGAGTGTTAGCCACATGCCCCTTTGGGGACAGATAGGAATTCAACTACAGCACTGTGTCTGGCTAGACTAATTGGCTTTGGTCTTTAACCTTACCAGGAAAGGGGCCTGGGTCTCCCACACTGTGTGCCCACTCTACCGCTGAGCTCCTTCCTTGCTGACAAGTGTTTCTCAGTGTCTTGGCATGGATGCATCCTGCAGGCACTTCTCCATAACACTCTGGTGACAGTCCCTTCAGTGACATTTCACAGAGAGGACCTGACAATAGCTTCCTGCTGAACTTCAAGGGCTGTTTATTCCTGGCTCAGTCACTAGTTATCAGAGTAACACGAACCCCTCATAGGAGAGGCTAGAACTCAGTTTTCTAATCTGTAAAATGGTATTTTCCTGGGGCCCAAATGGACTAAAGTGCATGGAAATGTTTAAATATCTTAAACAACTATAAAGAGGGGAAATTCTCATTCAAGAAAGGAAGCCAGGGGCTGAGGGAAAGATCAGAGGTAGAACACCGATTCAGTATGTTTGAAGCCTGATTTCTATCCCAGGACCAAGTTCAACACAAGACTGAGAGGTAGTATGTGATAGTTAGCCTTGTCAACTAGGCAACAAACCTCCTGGCATTTCCAAGAGGGAGCTTTTAGATCCAGAAGACCCACCCTAATTGTGGGAGGCACCCCACACTGAGGTCCTAGAGATAAAGTCCTAGGATGAATAAAAAAGGAAGCCCCAGAGTTCATCACTCTCTGCTTCATGTCTGCAGACATGATGTGACTAGCTGCAGTCACATCCAGCTGCCATAGCTTCTCCACCATGGGACACGATGGACAGGTATCCTGGTACTTGTGAGCCAAATGGATCCTACCTCCTTCAATTGCCTTTGTCAGGGTATTTCACCACAGCAAGTAGATGAGTAACTGATGCAAGTTTGGATCTTAAAATGTGCTGTGGAGGCCATGACTGATGGCTATCTGTGGAGGTGGGAGCCAGTGGAAGAAAATCGGCTACTCAGCCACTGGGCATATTCTTGAAGAGGATATTGGGACTCTGCCCGCACCCTGCTTCCTTGTTGCTGCGAGGTCTGTGGCTTTGCTCAGTGTGTGCTCTCTGCCATGGTGTTCTGCCTACTATGATGCTCAGCTTACCACACACCCAAAGGCAACAAAAGACATTAGGAACAGACACACAGCACAGCTGACCCCATCACGAGCCCTCGTTTCTTTGCAAAGTTGTATAGCGGCCCCCAGGAAAAACTACTCGATTCTTAGGAAAGTTCTCAGAAATGTTTCTGACTTTTGAAAGACTGTCTCTGCCTGGCACAAACCCCTGTTCAGTATCAAAGGCATCGCTGGCAGTGACTGCTAGCTGTTCATCAATCACTTACTTCCCTGTGCTCTTAGGCAGCCTGTCAGGCCACAGTTCCTAGGATCCCTGCAACAAAGTGTGGCCAAGTGATGAGGTTCCAAACAATGGGATATGAGCAGAAGTGGCTCGTGCTGTGCCCATTTAGGCTATTATAGAGTAGCTGTGCCCTATCCTAGTTCTTGTCTTATCAACTAGAAGCAGCTAGCAGGAGGCCTGGGAAGCTTAGAGAACTGCAGGTGGGAGGGAATGGTCCTTGAGTCACTATGCAGACAAAAGATGTCTGCCAGTCAGAAAGTCCTGATTTGCATGGTTATAGGAGGGAGGCAGAAGAATGTCTGTGTTCAAGAATCATACTTGAGGAACTGTTTGTCAGAGTTCTAACCCTTGCTCTCTCCAGCTTCAGACCCTCCATCCCACAGACAGCGCACACACGAATCCCTGCTCTCTCCAGCTGCAGACCCTCCCATCCCATGGACAGTGCACACACAAATCCCTGCTCTCTCCAGCTGCAGACCCTCCCATCCCATGGACAGCGCTCACACGAATCCCAGCCAATCACACAAAGCGGCACCTTCCAGGCTAGTCACAAATAGCTCGGCCTTCTTCTGGTCATAGTCCAGGCGAAAGTGGAGTTTGGGGGCCTGGTTCCAGCTAGCAGCCTTCTCTGCGTTCCAGGTCTCCATGACACAGACATCTTCCACCACACCTGGGAGATAGAGCAACCATGACCATCATGTTAGGGTTCTGCTTCCCTGGTGGTATTGTGTCATCTCTGCCATCTAAGCCATAGGCCTAAGCCCAAAACTGTCCCAAAAGGAGGCTATGGACAATGCACTTCAAGGGATTGTTGGGGTCCAGTGGTCAATATGTTGGTGCCATATTTACACTGCCACATAGTAGCTGAATGTCCTTTAGGAGATGCGCTGTGCTTGGTCCCAGCCTGTTTGGTGGTTCTGGTGGAGGATGGAATTGTGGGCAGATCTCACATAAATAGACAGGTGGAGATAACAACAATGAATAACTCCAGGGTAGATGCCAGTGGCAAGGGTGGTAGCTTTCACTTTAACTTATGTGCACTCAACATTTGCTGCATGCATGGAGGACCTTACCTTTAATCGAGAAAGTCCTAAAACCACCAATAAAACTGTCAGTATTGCTGATTCCAACCCTTTCATGAGCTGGAGTCTAATGTGTGAAAGAATCTAAAAGGAGAATTAAGAAGCCACAGTGGCTGCCACAGACAACACAGTAAGTAACCAGAACCGAACCGCTGATCCTTAGAATGAATCAGAGGGCAGGACCCTAGAGGATCATTAATGTCCCCCAAGGGCTCATTATTAGATTTCTGCTGCAAACCATGCTCTAGGGACCAGACTGACCAAGACATACATGTGTGCAGGATGCTCTTGGCTTCCAAAGCCATCCTGAGGCCATGCCGCAGACTGGATCAGAAGGCACTTAATGGTACCTAGAGCTCTCAGTGCTCAGGCAGCCTCAGCCTGAGAACTCAGTCCCAAACCCCATTCATCTCTTATCCCTGAGCACCTTCTATTCAGGGCAGCATCTGAAAACTCACTCTGCAGTCATCTTTGCTGAGTGACCAAGGGAAAGGGACATATGAGCGGCAAGAATGGACTCTTCCTCTAGACGTGGGGTGCTGAGTACTGTGGTGAGGGGAGCAGTGGGGCTGAGGGAGTCAAACACAGTGCATCATGGGATGTTGGCTGAAGTGGTCAATGCTGCTAGCTGTCTGTGGATCAGGACCAGGCTGCTGCCCTATGGGATGGGAAGGAAAAGGAAGAAAGGAGTCCATGTGTGATGTGTGCTGAATTCTTTGCAGCTGGGCACGGCTTCCTTTGGTGGAGGGTTCCATCCTGGTTTCACCCAAGCATCGAGCGATCAGGGGCTCCCGAGAGAGGCTCTGACTGTGGGAACCACCTCCAAGAATACTCACTCCCCATCAGTCTTGCCTGACTTTCTACTCTCAAGTCTTCAAACTTGAATCTACTTAAAATGTGGGCGGGAGAGCCTGGATACTGACAGCCAAGAGGATTGGCCCATTTGCAGTGCAGATTGAAGTGGTTCCTGAAAAGTCAGGCTAATGTGTATTGCTGGCCCCTGTGGCAGGGCATCTCCTACTGGCCAACAGGAATCCACCTAAACCCAGGTCACTGTCAAAGCTGCTGCTTCCTGCATTGCCACATGCAGCAAACCTGGACCACAGGACTGGCCACCTTCTTAGTCTTTGGACGTTCTCTCTTAGAATGCTCTGTATTCCTGTGGGTTAAGGCCTGTGTCTCTCGGCTCCCCTGCTATTCCTCTGATTGGCACCATGCCGACCACCTATGGGTAGTGCCTTCTGAAGGCTGATGTTCATAGAAGAATAGGGACATAATGATAGCCATATGTTTTGATGCTTTGTACTAAGCCCTGCTTCAAGCATTTACTTTAGCCATTATTTATATACAATTGACAGTGGGATGATATGATCCCACTTTGTTAATAAGGATGATATCTCAGAGAGACTTAGCAGCAAGTCCAAAGGCACACAGCTAGCATGTAAAACAGCAGAGGATTAAACATAACTCAGAAGCTTGTTTCTAACCTTGATTTTTTTTTATCCCTTATGTAATCACCCAGTAAGATCTGAAGGAGACTCCTTAGTTCTCACAGGAAGCTGGATGTCAAACAGTGGGGTCTGCCTGCTGTACCACACCAGGGCTTTGGACAACCTTGGCAGGTCGCACACTGTATCAGAAGACACTGGCAACCCCCTCCCTATCCCCTGTGTTGCCTCCAGGGCCAGGGATCCTTACCATTCTGAGGAAGAATGAACAGCTCCTCTGTGACCTGCCTCTTGAGGCGACTGTCACTCTGGGCCTGGGGGCTGGTTGGTGCAGCAGACTCCTCTGTGGTCCCCAGAGTGTAGTCTGCATAGTTGATGACTTCTGGGGCTGTCACAGCTGGCCGGGGACCATAGATATCCGGGAACTTCAAAAGAGGTCGGGGCTGGACAGGTTCTGTGGACTTTTTAACGTTGAACTGCAAATGTGGACACAACTGTTTAGTTGATGTGAACATAAGGGCATGGTGGGGACCATCTCTACTCCAAGGAGAAGTGGGGGCGTGACTTCTTGTAGGAGGCAGGATGGGAGGTCTGTTCCCATTCTACCTCAGAGAGCATGGCCTGGAAAGGGGAAATGTCACTTCCAACCACACTTGAGAGTACACGTTGGGAGGTGTCACACTCCGCCATCCATCCCCGGGTGCCATCATGCTTCTCCATGCACCCTCCCTTGTGCCCTTCGCTCTCTCTCCTCCATCTCTTCATCCCCTTCCCCTGGCTGAGGTGTGCCAGTGGTTGGTTCTCTCCTACAAAATCCAGACACTTTGTGTGACCTGCAAGAGCTCGTCCTGCCTGACTCACTGCGCTCTCACACTGTGCAAATCTGCCCATTCCCCTTCTAAGGCCCGAAAGGCCACCTCTGATGCACCCAGCCCCCATCTAAACTCTACCCATCTCCTCACCACATCTGGTCTTTAGCTCCCAGCACTGGCCTCTCCTGTTATGTTTTAGTTGCTGGTGGCCCAGTGGTGGTCTTAGGGTCTTATGGGGGCCAGAAGTGAGGCTATTTGGGTGGCCTAGGGAGCATGCTCCTGTTTGATTTGATTTCATTCCAGCTCAATTGTTTTATAGAAGGACTGGGTTTAGTTCCTGGGTTTGATTCATGGCTGGCTGAGCTTGTGGTTTTGGTTGGGGGACTCATCACTGGCCCCAGGAATGAATGAGGTCCTCCATGGGACCCTTCTCAGAGTCAGGGTCTGCTTTCTAGCCTATCCTAGAGCAAAACGACAAGCGCCCATCCTGACTCCCCTCTAGCCATGTTTTCACACATATTGCCTGCTTGTCTAGGGCCATCCTCAGCCCTTGGGGGAGGATTGCTTGCTCTGATACTCCTAGCCACTGCATTACCTAGATGACTTTTCCTAGTCTGGCTTTGGGGGTCACCTGTCCTAGGGAAGCCAGTCCAGATACTATGGAAGGCATGTTCTCCACCAGACAGGATGCATCCCCACTAGGCAGAAAGCACATGGTGCTACCTTGTGACTGCAAGATGAGTCAGAGTTAGGACAAAGCCAGCAGCATGCACTGAGGGCAGAAGGACAAAGAGTCTCTGATGTTAATATAACTTGGCCACCAAGTGCACCCACCCTCTGGCCACTTGAGCAAGCTCACAAATGATGCTGTTCCTACTCTTGGAGCTGGTTTGAGTTGTAAATCTCTGCCTTGCAACCCAGAGCATAACAAACAAATGCCTAACACTGTAGACACTCCCCTCAGAGGTCATCAGCCCAGTGTCCACTCAGCCTTGGGCAGGACTCTGTCCCTCAGCAATCTCAATGTACCCAGTCTACAGTTCCCACACTTATCCTGAGGCAAACTGACCTTCTGCAAGCTTGGGAGAAGAGCTGCTGTCAGTAACTCAAGTCTTCAGAATGTAAAAGCATCAGTCAGCCACCTCATTCTGCATTTCAGGACCCTGTTTCAGGGCCATTGAGATGGCTCACTGGGTAAAGTCATTTGCTGCCAAGCCTGAAACTTGAGTTCAATTCTCAGAACTCACATAATGGAAGGAAAGAGTTGACCCCCATGGGCTGTCCTCTGACCTCCACACATGCACCATTGCACTTGCGCCCACCCC
>JAQHUG010000045.1:7701761-7716056 GCA_028555095.1 Dicrostonyx torquatus
AATCCCCAAAAACCCCAAACAACTCAATACATATACACATTCACATACATACACATACACACACATTCATATATACATGCACATACAAACACACATACTTATATATATATATACACACACACATATACACATATATAACATACACATACATACATTGAAGCTGGCATAGTTGGTCAAACCTGTAACTTTAGCACTCAGGAGGTGAAGGCATGAGGATCACAAGTTGGAGATCAGCCCCGCTATATAATAAGGTTCTTCTACAAATAACATCTATAAAATATTTTTTTTGAAAAAAATTGGAAAGCTGGGAGCTCTTGGGGGTATCCTGAGTCCTAGGCAGAAAGCCGAACATGAATTTCTGTTTCTCTTCCTCTGTTTTCCCTACAGTGTCTTGGGAGCTTTGGGGTTGAAGGTGTCACCCTGGATGCTGAGTGGAGGCTGCTCTGCTGTGTGCCTGCCTGGCCTCCCCAACTCTCTGCCTCAGCCCTGCCTTCCTGGCTCTGGTTTCCTAAGGAAGTGCAGTCTGGAAGCCTCAGGCTCTGTCTCCATCAGCTGTTGCAGGCTGACAGATGGCTTGGGGGCAGAGCAGGAGGACCTGGACCGTCATCTAATGAGCAAATATTGATGGAGCCTCACCTCAGGCCAGGCCTCACCTGAGCGTGAGGGTTCCAGGATTGACGAGACAGCTGCCCTCCCAGGTGAGGTTGTGTTGGGAAAGCAGAAGTTAATTAGGGAGCTAGTGGTCTGTGACAGATGAAGTTCTCAGCAGCCCTGCTGGTTATTAATTTGGGGTTTTGTGCTGGGACATCTTTTTTAAAGTAACATTTCAAGGGATTTGAGCGATGGTTCAGTCAGTAAGGACTTAGTATGCAGTCATGAGAACCCGAGTTCAGATCCCCAAAGCCTACATAAATAGCAGAGTATCTGTGACCCTGGCATTCAGGACCTGGAGATACACAGATTTCCTGGGCTCACTGGCCAGACAGTTTAGTCGAATCAGTGAGACCCTGACTCAGAAAGTATGAAGGAAGACACCCAGGGTTGTCCTCTGACCTCTACATTCACATGTACACAAGTATACATATACACACATGTACACATGCACACACATGTGCATATCTGCACACAAGTGTGCATGCACATAATCACCATCTCCCCAGGGGAAGGCTGCCTCCCACAGACTAAGTCAGCATGACCTCACTCTCCTGGGAACCTAATTTGATCATGGAAGACTAAGGAGATGCTTTGCAACAAATAGACCCGGCTCCCCTGCCCTGCTGTCCCAGTTTGGCAGCTAAGCATCCAGTTGGAGAAGGGTCTTAGTTTCTCTTCTTTAAATGCAGGCTTCCAGCCTTTTCCACTCCATGGTTCTGCCTGCCTGTGCCCTGCATTGCCCCATGCAACCCCCTGGGCCCTCTAAACCTCTGCAAAGGACGTTCTGTGAGATCAACGCCCTTCTACTTCCTTGTTCAAAATCATTGTCGAGGAGAGAGCAGTGGGGACTCATTTCAACCTAGATCAACACTTTAGAGTTTTCTTTTGCCACCCTCAACTCCCCCCTGCACAGCCTGCAGTCAGAGGGGCAGAAATATTGGAGGAGCTAACTGACAGATATCACTCACACAGAGGAATATGCAATTCACATTTCCAGGGCCCAGGCTCAGGTGGAGTCTGGGGAACCTGCATGTCTAAGAAGCCTTCCAGGCTGCCGCTGATGGGAATGGTGCTTGCACCCTATGTGGGCCTACCGCATATTGAGGGAGACCCTAGAGACACAGGTAGGGGCAAGTCCACAGGGTCCCAGGGAAAAGAGGTGTGTATTTCAAACTGCTGAGCAGAGTTTCACTTTGAAGAAACAGCTGGCCTTGTGGTCCTGGTGCCAAGAAGTGTTTCCATGACGACCTTGCATCAGGCACCGCCTCCTCTTCTGTGTATTCCAAGCCTGTGTCCCAAATCCCCTTCTCTCGGTACTCACCTCTTCCTACTCTATTTTTCCCTTGGAGGCTATTTTTAAACCCCAAAAGTCTAGTTTTGGGGAGCTGGGAATGTGGCTCAGTTGGGGGAGTATTTGTCTAACATGCTTGAAGCCCTGGGTTCAATCAACACTACACAAACCTGTCATGACACATACCTGTGATCCTAATACTTGGGAGGTGAAGGTCAGAGGATCAGGAGTTCATCTTTGCTATATAGTATGTCTGAGGACAGTCTAGGCCAGTGTTTCTCAACCTGTGGGTCATGAGCACTTTGGAGCCACATATCAGATATCCTGTATATTAGATATTTACATTAGGATTCATAAGGGTAGTAAAAATTAGTTATGAAATAGCAATAAAATAATTTTATGAGCTGGGCGGTGGTGGCGCACGCCTTTAATCCCAGCACTCGGGAGGCAGAGGCAGGCGGATCTCTGTGAGTTCGAGGCCAGCCTGGTCTACAAGAGCTAGTTCCAGGACAGGCTCCAAAGCCACAGAGAAACCCTGTCTTGAAAAACCAAAAATAAATAAATAAATAAATAAATAAATAAATTTATGGTTGGGGGTCACATTAGGACGGTTGAGAACCACTGGTCTAGACTTACTGAGACCTTGCCTAGATAGAAAGACAGACACACAGATAGGCAGATAGTCTAGTTTGTACTATACCTAGGCCCCTAGCCAGTACCTAACACAACAGACTAGGAGTGGGGCGGGAGTGAGGTAGGTAGCCCTGTCTGTCTGTCTGTCAGTGGCAAGCGTGTGATACAACTAGAAAGGGAAAACCCTGTCTTTGTGCTCAGCCACCCATCTAGCCATTTGCTCAGCATTGACTGCATCTCTGGGGAATAAGGATCAGTAGGAACAATATCTTTAAGTCAGTGTCCTCACAGGGAGGACAATCTCAGTAGACACCAATCTAGATATTACTAGTACCCAAAGGCAATTTTGGTTAGAAAAGAAAAGCATTAAGATCATGGCAGGGGGTTACCCAGTGAGGACATGTCCATATGAACGTGTCAAGAGTCTTCTTAAGCTAAAGTCTGAATAGACAGGCAGACGACAGACAGACAGATCAGTGTGTGTACCACTCAGGTGTCAGACACAGCTCTAAACATTCTGCCAAAAAAAAAAAAAACCATTCTGCCAGAGGGATTTCTTTAAACCTCACTGCCTTATAAGGAAAGTGCCATCATTCCGCCTGCTTCTCAGAAGGGGAAATTCTGAAGTTGTGTGGTTGATGAGATACCAAGCTAGGCCTTTGACCCAGGTCTGTGACTGTAGAGTCTAGACTAACCTAGCCGCATGCTTCTCTGCTGGCAGTGAACTGGCATCTTCCCAGGACCGTGGGAAGGTGTAACGAGAAGCTAGCAGATGCCCCACCTCTGTGTTCCTAGTCTGGCCGTTCACTCATTCATTCGGTCAGTCATCATTTCCTATGCCAGCCACCATGGCAGCCACCTGTCTTTGTCTTCACATGTGTGTGATGACAGGAACAGGGAGCGGGGGGGGGGGTACATCAGGTCAAGGCGATATCTGTCTCCCCAAGGGGAGGCTACCTCCCACAG
Source organism: Dicrostonyx torquatus (assembly GCA_028555095.1). Classification (NCBI taxonomy): domain Eukaryota; kingdom Metazoa; phylum Chordata; class Mammalia; order Rodentia; family Cricetidae; genus Dicrostonyx; species Dicrostonyx torquatus. The sequence continues at coordinate 7,705,306 of JAQHUG010000045.1, forward strand.
GCTAAGTTTGTAGTCAGCATGGCCTCACTCTCCTGGGAACTTAATTTGGTCAGGGAAGACTATTTGATCTGTAACACCCCTCGCCCCACCCCAAATTAAGTAGTTAAGATTGTGAAAACAGACTATTCCAGTTGGAGAGGATCTTAGTTTCCCTTCTTTAAACTCAGGCTTCCCGTCTTTTCCACCCCATGGTTATGCCTGCCTGTGCCCTGCATTGCCCCATACAACCCCCTGGGCCCTCTAAACCTCTGCAAAGGACGTTCTGTAAAATCAATGCCTTTCTATAGATATTATAAGGGAAACCACAGTGGCAGAGCCCAATTAAAAAAAAACCCAGCCAGAAGTGGCTGGAATCACACAGCACCCAGAGAAGAGAAGGTGTGGGATAAAGGAGCCATGCAGGAAAATGCTAAGAGAATCTGACTTTGGACCAGGCACCCCACAGCACGAGTTGCAGCTTGATGGATGGAGATGCTGGAGAGGCACATTCTGGGGCAAGGCAGTGGCGGAAAGTTTGCCAGGGAGCTGTTGCGTCTGCAGGTGAGTGGAAGCAAGGCCCAAGAGGACAAGGAGGCTGAGGAGAGCTAGACCCCCCGACATTCTGAGAAGAGACACAAACTAAAACAGAGCCAAGCAGGACCTTGAACATCAGGAATCCCAGCACCAGGGGGAGATGGAGGCTGGGAGACAAGTTCAAAACCAACCCGGTCTACATAGAAAGACACTGTCTCAAAAACCAAACAAATGAACAGGACCAGAAGCTATAGCAGGACAAGATCCTGCCCAGAGATATTTCTCTTCAGAGGTTAGTTCCTGCATTAATTGTAACACATTCATAGAGCAGGAAAAGGCAATATGGTTGACTCCTCCTTGACCATCCCTGTGAATGGGACACAAGCTTCATTACATTCAATTTCAATCTACCCCACAGGTAATATTTTCTCTAGTCTATATTTTTGACGTTTTAAAGTCACATTTATGTGTTTATTTGTGTGGGGCGGAGGGAGTGTGCATGGTGTGTGTGTGGAGGGGAGAGGACCACTCAGAGAGTTAGTTCTCCCCTCCCACCATGTCGGTCCCTGCGCTGGAGCTCAAATCTCATCACCATGGCAGCAAGCACATGTACCTGCTGAGCCATCTCACCAGACCAATGCTATATTTTAGTATTAATAAGTGAAAATGGGGTTTAGAGAAATGGCTCTGCAGTTAAAAGCACTGGCTGCTTTTCCAGAGGACCTGGGTTCAATTCCCAGCACCCACATGGTAGTTCACAACCATTTGTAACTTCAGTTCCAGGGGATCCAGCATCCTCTTCTGACCTCCACAAAAGCAGGAAAGTGGTGGGCAGATATCTATGCAGGTGAAACATTCACACATAAAACAAAATAAAAATCTAAAACTAAGTGAAAGTCAGAATGATGTAACTACTTAAGGAAAGAGGGTATTGTAAAGACTGAAGCTTTCCAAAGCTGCACAGCTTATGTGCAGCTCGGACGGACTTAGAATCTAAATCCCCCCAAAGCCATGTGGCTAAGCACTTGTGTGGCTCCTCAGTGCCCTGTCTGGATACCCACGGTCATCGCTGAGAACAGAAGCACCATGGCTAGCTCTCGGCTTTCCCTTAGGTGTTGGATAATTTGGCACTGTGTCCCATGGCCCTCCTTCTCCTAATCAGTTAGTTATCTATTGTTGTTAATGAATTGCTTGGACGTTTGTGCATCCCTTCCTTTACTATTTGGTTTCTGACTTTACTATTTAGAATCTGAGTTTGACATTCCTTGTGTGCCTTAGTGACCTTTGACTCCTGAGCCTTCTCTCCACCAGCCTTTGACTTCCGAAGTTCCCATGTAAACCTTTCTCTCAGTATTGAGTCTTCAGGAACTAAAAGTCTCTCTACTAATCTGAGTCCATTTGTGGTCCAGGAGCTCAGCCAGGCCTGTGAGAGGCTTCTGTAAGCCAGGAGTACACAGGCTTCATACAGCCTGTGATCCACGTTAACCCTTTAGACACTTTTGTTTTCATATCTTATCTGTGGTGGCCATGTTTGGTGTCTGTGTGTGTGTGTGTTTACATGTGTGTGTGTGCATGTACACACTCAGGTACACATATGTATTCAGGCATGAGTAGGCTAAAGGACATGTTTTAGCTATTGTTTTTCAGGTGACAAATCTAAATTTTGTTCTTTTGCGGCAGAATCTCACTGGCCTAGAAGTTACCAAGTAGCCTGGGCTGGTTTGCAAGCCTGTGTTTGGATCCTCATCACTGGTTATAAATGTAACCATGCCTGACTTTTATTACATGGGCCCTGCTCTGTTGGTGCCCACAAGACTATACAGGGAATGTACAGCTGACAGACCAGTAGGCAGATCCACGGAAGTGTATATGTTCATGTCCACTTGGAATAACCCGTTTTGAAGAGCTGCGGGAACACTTGTGTTTTGGAAAATTGCTGTCATGGAATATCTGTGGAAACCTTGTAAAGCCATGATTCTTCCCTTCAAAATAGAATTCATTCCCCAAACACCTCAATGGTTTGACTTCTGCACAGGCAACAGAGTGACCTTGCTCCATTTCCCCACACCACGAGGCCTTGGAGCAGTGGCATTCACTCTTTGTTCTAGTAGTCAAATTTTCAGTCAGTCCCACAGAATTACCTGCTAATAGACCACATAGAAATGTCTTCAGAAGACAGATACTGAGCAGAAAGGTATCATGCCCCACCGTTGCTAACAAACAAATCTGGGTGTCCCCAAAGCTGGTTATCACAAAAGAGATTAGATGAGGAGAAAGGGTGAATCCAGGATTCAGGGATGTTTAGTAACTGTATCTAATGGTTTGGGATGTCAGCTATTTCCCCTTGGATGCTGGCTCTTTCCTGGGAGGTGTCACCTGTTTCAGAGTGCTGGCTTTGTCAGGTTCTACCTGCCCTGTTTGTGATTTTGATATGCATATTATCATTGTCCTTGCCTGTGGATTTTTCCAACTATGTCTATAAAAACTAAAAACCTTGTAGAGATCAGCTCTTATCCTTCTTCTCCTCGCTACTTCTTCCCCTTACTCTCCTCCTTTTTTCTTCTCCTTATTCTTCCCCTTATTCTTCTTCTCCATGTCCTTTTCCTTCATTTTCCCCCTCGCATGAAAAATAAAGAACATGCAGAGGTAATGTGCTTGAGTTAATTCTTTTTACCCTCAGATCTTTGCCTGCCATAGACATCCAATTCTGAGCTCTGAGCGGGTACTGAGGCTGGTACTCAAGACCCCATACTGCTCACTTTCCTTGACATAGAATCTTCCTCCAAAGCAGCCAGAGGAATTGCTGAGTCTATAATCCTTGCGTAATTGATGAAGCCACGCGCCAGAACAACAGTTTTCAACCCTGCTATTATGCCAATTTATTGAAAATCACATGTTACCGGAACAGGATTGTTTTTACCCATGAAATGATGAGTACATGCAAGATTATCCATCTAACAATGCCTGATGCTCACATTTGCATGCTCAAAGCTTTTCAACACGTTAGAGAAGGAAGTACATTTGCTGAGGCTGTCAAGCATATAAATCATCCATCAAAGGTGAGGTGGGGTGGAAAAAGTGCAGAGAGGTGCAAGTCTCGGAGACAGCCATCCTCTTTGCCCGTCATGTGGAAGGCACAGCAGTCTCTGCCCTGGAGGGGCGAGAACAGCCAGGTGGTAAAGGGTGGAGGAAACAGGTGTACACTGTCCTTAGATCTTGGGCGTAAGCCCAGATCCTCCTCATCTGGTCAGGGTCCAGTGAGTCAGCCTCACTTGTCTCCTAGCTGTGTATCCACCCAGCATCTGCAGCAAGCACGAGCAAGGCCCTGCCCTCAGAGAATGGACTGAGGGGTTGGATGGAAAGTCTCCATAACTAGGAACAAGGAAGTAGTTATGCCACAAGTCCCCAACCAAAGCTCAAGGCAGACATGGCTAATTGATCAAAGGGTTCTTTCTTGCTGAGCTCCAACATTCCTGAACTGTATTAATGGATAAGAATGGATATGCAGGATGGAAGGTATTTGCTACCCTGGGCACATCTGTATAAAGAGATATTTTTGGTAGTCTGGGGATGGGATCCATGGCCTCATGTGTGTGGGGAAGCCCTCTATGACTGAGCTGCTCTCCCAGCCTGCTGAATGTGGTCTTTTATACGAAATGGTTATTTATATGTGTGTATGTGTCTGTGTGAGTGTGTGCCATGTACATAAAGTGCTTGAGAATGCCGGAAGAGAGTGTTGGACCACCTAAAACTGAAGCCACATAGGTGCTGGGAACTGAACTCAAGTCATCTGCAAGACCAGCAAGTGCTCTTAACTGCTGAGCCATCTCTCCAGTTCCCTGAAGGTGGTCTTAAAAGGTCCAATGTCTGGACTGTGTGCTGCCGAAGGCCAAAAGAACAGTTACATACCATCAATGTGATCAGAAGGAGGAGGACTTCAGCCTAGAACTTGAGGATGATGAATGGTGGAAGAGACCATCTCAAATAGTAATGGCAGTAACCTGTATCCAAAAGGGAACACGCTCATGACATGGTGAGGGTGTCAAGGAGGAAGGTACAGCTAGAAAAGATTGTGAGATCAGGCCATAAAGGGCTTTGAACACTGAACAAAAGGGTCAGAATTCTGTTTTTTTTTTTTTAGCAGTGAGAAAATCGGACAATCTGAGATCAGAGAATGGCATGAACATTCACACCAGTGGGTGCATGCAAGAACGACGGAAAGAGAAGTGAGAGGTGGAAAAAGAAAATGGTGTGGTGGAGTGGGAGAGGTCTAGGTGGGAGGAATCTGGAACACCAAGAACCAAGATGAAGAAGACCTCCAGGAAGATGGGCAGCTTACGGTGGAACCAGGTTCCAGGGGAAGGGGTGTGTGTAAGAGAGCAGCATCCAGGAGGGGCACTTCCGGTTTTTTCTTTGTCAACTTTCCAGAGAAAAATCTTCAGGAAGATACTACATGATTATCCACAGTAGGGCTTGAAGTACAGACTGGTTTCTTCCTTGACTCTCCTGTCTAGTCAACAAGGGATGTCCTATAAGGGCAGATACTGAATAAGCAAGGGGTTGGAGATGAGGTAGTCAAGGATACTGGTGTCTTGGCAGCTGTGTCAGAATGATTGTTTGTGGTCACAGTGAGGTTGTTGCCATGATATCAGAAATTAGAGTGCTCATCCAGTCCTCACATGTGTGCTAATGAAGGGAGTGTATGTGTGCGTGTGTGCGTGTGTGCGTGTGTGTGTGTGTGTGTGTGTGTGCGTGTGTGCGTGTGTGTGCATGTGTACTCTTAAAGACTTTGGCTTTACAATATACATCATTCACATTGTGGTTTTGACTTATTACCCTTGTGACATTTCTAGAGGGTCATGGGAAGAAATGCCCTAAAAGGGAATTCTGGTCCACCATGATTTGGGAGTGAAATGGCTTATGTTAGCCCGTGAATATGCCACCTACCTTATGAACAGCATTTCTTTGAAACCTATAATGCAGAACCCAGTGAGGAGCTCGTCCCCTTCAGGAAAGCCCATTCCAGTCTCTCTTTGGAGTATCTGTTTTGCTTAGCTTTGCTAAAACATCAATAACAAATGCAATGCAGCAAGTAGACAAACCCTACAGTCTTTCTCTCTTACTAAGTTCTCTCCTTTAAGAAAATATGAACCAAGAACCCCCTTCACAGAGCCACTTAGCATCTCCAGTTCAGCTGCCATTTGGATATCATTGTTCTTCCTTTTAAACCAAACGCAAACCTACTACATCTCACCCACCAGTGGGCCTGCAAAATGTTGCAAAAATTTGACTAGATCATGGAAGGTCAGAAACATCAGAACAGTTGGCTTCCGGTTACTGCAAGCTTGGGGTGTCTCTCTTTAGGTCTTTGCAAGCTCCTTGAAATAAGACCCACCCTGAAATGCCTTGTTTCCAGATGTTTGTTGACAACAGGTATTAAAAGCTGTGTGATGAACAAGGTACCAGCTGGATCAACAGGGAAAATGAAAGCGTGCTAAAGGTTGGGATCTTGTGTGAATAAAAGCATCTTCACTGTTGGTCCCCACCTTGCCAGTTTCATTGGTACCTTCTCTTGACCATCTGCTCAGTCTTCATCTGGTCAGTTGTCAAAGTTGTGATGATGGTTAACTCTGACTGAGCACCCATTGTTAGATTTGGGCAGAAGCACATGGTATATTTACACTGGGCATCAGGATGGACTCGATAGGGGACTAGTAGAGGGTCAAGGCATCGACATGAGAGATGAATGGTAGATTTCTCAGGGGCAACAGGATCATTGTCACCCCTAGGTATAAAGAGGCTATGGGTAAGGGAGGTCACAAGACTCAGGGTAGATGGCTGAGTGAAGGCACTCCCCTGAAAGGACCTAAGCCCTCTGTTATGGGTATAGCAACCCACCTTCAGCAACCTGGCAGAAGGAGTCAAGAGCAGGTCTCCTTCAGGGTCCCCTTGGGCCAACACCACCTTGTTCTACCAGTGTAGCTGACAGGAAGAAGTCACCAGGGCCAGAGCATGAAGGAACAGAAAATGGGGGTTGCTTGGGCAGGGGTAGGGATGGGGTAAGATTGGAGCTGGGTTAGGAGTGCTCAGAGAGAGGTCGTGGAGGCAACAAGGCGCAGTTTCCACCCAGCCCTGCACTCTGGACACCATGTGTGCATTTGTTACATATTGTGATAAGGTGCCTGCAAAAGAAGCTCAGGGAAGGGTTTGTTTTGGCTCACAGTTTGAAAGGACAGTTCCTCCTGCGAGGAAAGGTGTGGTGCAGGAATTTGAGGCAGTGGGCTGTATTATATCCCCGACCAGAAAGCAGAGGGGGGGGGAGTGGGGGCCTGTGCTTAGTTTTGTCCTTTTTAACCAGACCCTTAGAATGGTCCCACCCATAATTAAGGTAGGTCTTCTCACCTCTCTTAACCTAGTATAGATAATTCCCACAGGGACTGGCCTCTTTTATAATCCTACATCCTGTCAAGTAGACAATCTATACTAACCATCACAGCATGCTATCTAATCTAATCTCCATGATGACTCCCTAATGGGGACACAGCTAACAGATGACCAAGGCAGGCAGGCAAGGAAAGCTTAGGTCACTGGGTGGTGTCAAAACAGAGGGAAGGGTAGGTCTACTCAGATGCCTCCTCCCTTCACTCATTCAAAGAGTAGAGCAAAACCACTCCAGAAGGGCCTTTGAAGGCAGCTTAATTATTCATACTATTTATTAGCCCAATTACCATTTCCTTTACTGCTGCAATTAGCACAGCCACCAAGGCAACCTGTCACACTCCCTAAGCAGAGTTTCCTCCAGCTTAGTCAGCCTCAGTCAGTCACCCTTCTGTGCTCCTGAGGAGGCCATGACCCTGAAGTACTTCCCCAGGAACAATCTGCAATGCTGCCTGGATCCCCGGAAGTAGCCTCAACCCACTTTCCCAAAATTGTAGACTCAGGTGTAAGCAGACACAGAGAGCCACTGTGAGTGCCCCTGTGGGACTCTCCCATGGGCTTTGGTGGCTACACAGCCAAGAAGTTCCCTCGTAGAGGGATTCTGGAGCTTTCCTAAAATTAAGGAAGATTCTAGAAACACCACAGTGGAGGTCCAAGAGGCATTTGCCTCCTCTGCTGCTGGCAGTTCATTGTCCTTTAAATGGACTGCAAGTATTCCAGATGTCCCCTAACACTTCCCCCACTAAGACCCCCACTTACCTCGTAGGGATCTAAAGAATGCTTTGTGTATTTAGACTCTGGGAGCATGGTGCTCTCAGGGCACCCTGACACTCGTTGTCCTCCATTCCAGCTACAGGCTGAGCTCTCCTGTCTCTTCCAGGGAGTCTCCAACTAGCTTCACCTCCCAACTTCCCTATTTGACTCTGTGGCCTATTGTTTCAAGAGTGTTGTGGAATCTAAAGACCCCCTTGTCCTTCATCCTTGTCCTGATATCATCTAGCAAGCTCTGGCCTTGAGTCAGCCACTCCTAACACTTGCACTTCTTCCTATGAGTTTAAGGATGCCCATAACATGGCTGATTCAAGGATCCACTTGTGCGGAAGAAGATGAACTCTTCCAGGGATACACTTGCACAGCTAGAGGGTAGCCCTGCAGTTCGGGTTGGATTTTGTCTCTCTCTGAGAGCCTTGCCCTTTCCTTTCAGGTGAAGGAAGGTGTGTTGGAGATGGAAACATGTCTGATCTGCTGCAAGACACCTGGAAACATGAAGCTATGAAATACCAGACATGAAGGAAGACCCCTGCCTGTGAGGCTCTCCATCAGTTCCTCTGCCGTTCCCTAGTGCTCATTCCTACTCTGAACCTTCTTTAAAATTTTAGTCATCACTGTTTTGGGTTTTCTTGAGATAAGGTCTCCTGTAGCCCAGATCAGACTGGGCTTGCTATGTACCTTGAACTCCTTGACCTCCCGCCTCTGTCTTCCCAGTGCTTGCACTATGTCTTACTTTTTAAAAGTGAATCTTTTAGTTGCACTTCCTTATAACATTTACAGGCAGTGTGTTGCTTCAGTACCGTGCTTATATTTGCCCTTCCTACTAGCCTCCCACCTCTCTCACCTCATCTTCTGATTCCCTCTTCCTTCACATGTAGATGGAAATCTCCTCAGCATAGGAGAGAAGACAGTTTGTCATACTCAGCCGTGTTATCTTCCAGTCATGTCTTCTTCCTCCTCCCTTTGTGATGTGACACATGCTAGGCATGCATTCTACTCCTGTGCTACATTCCCTGCCTGAGAGTTGGTCTTTCTTCTGATCCTTATCCCTTCTTTGGTTTCCCCTTCCCTTAGAGAGCTCTCTCCCCTGTTATGGTTTCCCTTTTACTTTCCTCTCATGCAATACACGCACACACATACCCGCACGCACGCACACATGTCCACCACACACACACATGCACATGTGCGCACAGATACTCATGCACAAACATACTTTTCTCTCTGCCTCAGTGCTCCCTGCCCCCATGATGCCTCAGCAACACAGGTACCCTAGGCAGCTTGGACCCTTTGTCAGGCACAATATAAACTTTCTGGGTGAGCCTGGTCCTCACAGGTGAAGATCTAGGTGTGTGTGTGCACATATGCTTATGTGTGTGCAAATACACTTGCACTTGTGTGTATGTGCATGTGGAGATCAGAGGTTGATTTCTGGGTCCATCACTTCCTGGTGCTGGGATTATAAACACTCATCACCATGCCAGGCTTTTGCATTGCTGCAAAATTTGCAGTGATTTGAACACAGATCATTATGCTGGCACAGCCAGCACTTTACAGATGGAGACAGCTCCCCATGCCCGCAGGTGAGGATTTTTATTTTATCTTCATTCACTTAACCAAGTGAATGAAGGCATAAAGGGAGAGAAATCAACCTGGAGTGAGACTGCCCACACTCTGCACCTCTCACTGCTCCCTGTAGTACTAAAAGTCAAGTGCAGAGATTGCCCAGTAAACCTGGAGCCCCCTGCCTCTCTGGGCCTATGCTGTGAAAATGCTGTGGCTGCAGGTAGCTGCTCATCCATCACCCATCCATCCCCAATCCATTCGCTCACTTAGCCTTCCTCACCTCTTGCTAAGCAAAGCTCTGTGCTTGTTTCTAGGAAAGTAAAGTACGCTTTGGTTTTAATGAGCAGAAGTGAGGGTGAAGAAATCAATGAAATATATCAAAATGCCCTGGGTCTTTGCCAGGTGGACTTAGTCACACAGAACCCCCACAGGCCGTTCCTGCTTCTGTTCATTCACACATACATACATAAGGGCCCCTCATGGCTTGCTCTTGATTTGTTCCCATAGAACAAGTTTCAAAAGGCAAGTGACATGTCATCTCTTTGATGGGAAAGATCATAATGCATCCTTTGCTCACCTTAAGACTCCAACCAACCTCTCCAAATACTTGTAATTGCCCTTTAATGCTGTGTGAAAAATCATTCAAGGATTTTCTGTACGATAAAGGCATGAGAGCCCTTTAGCCAAGGTTAGCACCTGTGGAAGCTGTGGCGGGAAGGCTGTGTGCGTGCCGCACCAGCCCCAGTGGGGATGGCAAGGCTCCTCCAGACACTGCTCTGGCCAGTCAGCATATACAACATGGAGTTGAGCTTAGAGGACACCAGCTCAGTGGGGTGGGAGGCCTGAGGAAGAGGACAGTCAGAATATGCAAATATTCAAGCAACAGAATGTTTGTGTGTCACACCCTACTTCATCTGAGACTCACACGTCTTGGGTGTACCTGTGTAGGTCCATTCAATAAACATTCGGTGTGAACAGCAAATGGCAGTGAAAAAGCAGATGAAGAATTTAGGAATGCAAATCAGAATAAACACGAAGAATAATTTTAAAGTGAATGTTTCCATGAAAGGCTTAGAAAACTCAGAAGTGGCATACACTGTGTACTAGTTCCTTATCTTGCTGCTGAGACTAACCCTGACAGGAAACAACCTAAGGGAAGAGGGGCTTGTTTGGGCTCACAGTTTTAGGGAACACAAGCCATTATGTGGGAAAAACAATGTGAGGTGAGGCAGTTGTTCAGATTGTTTCTGCAATCAGGAAACAGAGAGCAGACAGTGGGGCCAGGCTATAAAACTCCAAAGCCCACCTCTGGGTGACTTACTTCTGATGGCAAGGCTCCACTTTCTTGACCTTCCAAAGCAGCTCCACCAGCTGGGGATCAGGTGTTTGTTAGAGCACAGTGAGCCTGGGCAGGTGTTAGAGTACCAGCTGGGGACCAGGTCAGTGAGCCTGGGCAGGTGTTAGAG
>JAQHUG010000045.1:7716591-7735785 GCA_028555095.1 Dicrostonyx torquatus
AACAGGTGTTAGAGCACAGTGAGCCTGGGCAGGTGTTAGAGCACCAGCTGGGGACCAGGTGTTAGAGCACAGTGAACCTGGGCAGGTGTTAAGAGCACCAGCTGGGGACCAGGTCAGTGAGCCTGGGCAGGTGTTAGAGCACCAGCTAGGGATCAGGTGTTAAAGCACAATAAGTCTGGGCAGGGTGAGTACAGTTTACATCCAAAACACAAAACCACACAGTTGCTAATTACACAGTGACTATGTCAAAAGAAGGAGGGGGGAGGAGGAGGAGCAGGAAAGGAAAGGGAGAAGGGAGGGAGGGACCCTGGGAAGGTCTGACAAGGAAGGGAGGAAGAAGGGAAGAAGGAAGGGGGAAGGAGGAAGGGAGGAAGGAAGGGAGGATAGAAGGAAGGAAGAGAGGAAGGAAGGGAGGAAAGCATAATTAATGCCCAAAGAGTTGCAGAATATTGCTGGGGGGAATAGAAAATGGCAGAGTGTCCAGGGAAGGCAGTTTGGCTGATCCTTCAAAAGTTAAAAACAGAATTGCCGTATGACCTGGGAATTCAACTGCCATATGTGTACCTGAAAGAGCCTAGGAAGAAACTCAAGCACACAGTACTGGGACGTCCAGGGCAGCAGGACTAAGGAGTGTTGTAAGTGATGGAGCTGAAGAGCTGGCTTGGCAGCTACCAGCATTTGCTGTCCTGCAGACGGCCAGAGCAGGGTTCACAGCACCCACATCAGAGTGCTCACCACCACCTGTAACTTTTGATCCGGGGAGACGGGTCAGCCTCCTGCCTTCAGTATACCTGCACACACATGCTCACACACACACACACACACACACACACACACACACACAACTAAGAATAATTAAACCTCTTTTTCAAAAGAGACATCATGCTAACACACACACACACAACTAAGAATAATTAAACCTCTTTTTCAAAAGAGACATCATGCTAACTGAAAGACGCCAGACACAGAAGATCTCTTGTTAAAAGATTCTACTTATAAGAAATGTCCAGAATAGGCAAATCCATGGAGACAGACGGCAGATGGGTGGTTACCAGAGCCTGGGGAGGAAGAAGGACAGCTCAATGGGGACAGGATTTTCTGCTGAGGTGAAATGTTCTAGAACTCAGTGGAGGTGGCAGCTGCTTAACAATGTGAATGTACTACATGGCACTGACTCACGATTCCTGCACTTTAAAATGGTTAGTTTGGGGCGTGGATTTTACTCTAATACAAAAACACATTGAAACCAAATAGAATCTGTACACACTCCTCACAGGCACTGGGACACATGGAACATGTACGAGATGATGAACCTGACTGTGAGCTGCCATGGGCTGCTTGCCTGAGCGGTGCTGACCCTACAGTCTGAGCACAGCCCCCTTCACCTCACACACCTGACCTTTGTGTTCACTCTGATCCTGCCCACAGCACCATATGCTTCATGAAGACAGAATAGGTCACATGTAGGCTGCGGGAGAGCAGCCACTACTGTGTACCCATTCCCTAGCACTGAGCCAGACATACAGTATGTGCTTAATAAATGCAATTAAAGAAGTAAGAAAGGGAATAGAGGGCTGGCGTGGTAGCACATACCTTTATCCCAGCACTTGGGAGACAAAGCAGGAGGATCTCTAAGTTCCAGGCCAACTTGGTCTATATACCAAGTTCCAGGCTAGCCTGGGCTACATAGTTAGAACAGCGACCCTGTCTGAACCCCCAACTCAGGAGAAGAAGGAGGAGGGGCAAGATAGAGAAATAGTGGAAGGGAGGGAGGAAGAGAGAGGAACATGCTCCTTCCTTCTGTTTTTCTTTCCCCTATAACTTGGTTATGGGATACTGTGGGTGCTCAGGTGTGTTGGTTCTGATACCCAGACTGAGAAATCCTTAGGTGTTAAAACTCCACTCTTCTTGGGCTGGAGAGATGGCTCAGTAGTTAAGAATATTTGTCCTTGAGGAGAACTTGGATTTGGTTTCCAGCACTCACGGTAGCTCATAAATGCTTGTAGCTTCTGCAGACACTTGCACACGTGTACCTGGTGCAATAGACTCAGTCACACAATACACACATAAAAACCCTTGCTTCTGTGAAGCTCTTCTTCTCATCCTCAAATCGGGTTTCCCCAAGACTAGCAGGAAATAAGCTCTGTGGGTTCTGAACACAGAGGTAGGATGGCCATGGGGGATGTGAACTGCTGTGTCCTTTGGCAGAGGAGTGTGCAGAGCTGTTGTACCCACAGTAGCCAAGAGGTGGCCTCAGCCTCAATGTCTCTGTGGTATAGAGTGGGTGCTCAGGAAAGAGCACATGTCTGTGGATTCTGATAGTTCCTGGGCCCCGACTCAGGGTGCAGCCTCTGCCTTCCCTTGTCCTTCTGGGTCCTTGCTTGTTGTCTCTTCTTTTCCTTCTTCGTCAAGCCCTGCTGCCTCCTTCACTGTTCCCCACACTGAGTCCTCCTGCACCTCCAGTTGCTGATAACCCTGTCTAAAAGTCTGTCTGGGCCCCATGAGGGGATGAGTCATGAACCTGACTCTTAGCTACTCTTCCTGATGCTGTGATAAAATGCCTGGTAGAAGCAACTTAAGAAGGAAAGGCTGTACTTTGGCTCACAGTTCGCTGGATAGCAGGGAGGTCACGGCAGCAGGAGCTTGGAGTAGCTGATCACCTTGCATTCATAGCAGGAAAGCAAAGGGTGTGAATGCACACTGCTCTTCAACTCTCTGTCTCTGTGTGTGTAGTCTGTGACCTTGGCCAGGGAATGGTGCCACCTACAGTGGGCAGGCCTTCCCACCTGGTGAACATAATCAGAATATCCCCCCAGGCCTCCCAGAGGTCCTTCTCTCAGGTGATTCTAAGTCTGTCAAGTTGATTATTAGCACTAACCATCACACTGGCTAATCTGTATGCCATACCAAAAGTAGAAATTGGGGCAGGGACCAGGAATGCAATAGGTCAGGACCTGTCATTGGGAAGTGACTGATGGGACCCAAGACAGACATTCACTCTATGAGTACTTTGAAAGTTTAGCACTTCCTGGGGCTGTGTGCTCATCTCCCTGAAATAATTTATGCTAATCTTGTGATGAAAAATTCATACTGTCTTTGTTGTTGCTAAGCAACCAGCCCAAACATGTTTACTGTTTAAAAATCTCTCAGGAGGGCTTTGGGCTGTACCCAATGTCTGGACCTGATGGGTGTACAAAGCCGAGAACAACCCCAAGCATCAAGGGACTTTTCTGGAAGCTGATTTTCAAAGACGCAGACTCACAGATACCTGTTCAGCTGTCCGGGGAAACAGTGACATGAGCAGAATTTTGACTAGCTTTTTCTTACTAAGCTCTAGCCAAGCGATCAAACATGTGGCTGTATTGCCAGACTTCCTAAGTTTGGGTCCTAGCTCTGCCTATGACTGTGTTATGTAAGTCCCTGGATTCACATTCCTCACCTGTAAAAGGCAAGTGTCTGGTGCAGGTGAAGAACACATGCAGATGCCCATGCCAGCCCTGGTGTTTATTACTCTGTGGAAATGGATCTTTCACCGCTGTTGTACAGATGGAAGGGGATTTACTAACAGAAATCTGGGAGTTGGATCCTTTAAAAAGCTGAGAACTGTGCTGAGGCAGTAGCTCAGTAGTACATGTACTTAGCATGTAGAAGCATTGGGTTCAAGCTTACCCCTACCACCACCACCAACTAGCAACAGCAATAATAAGTAAAAGGCTGAAAATCCATGTAGGTGAGCCCTTAAAGCAGCCAGAGTCCAATCAGTTCCAGGAGTGGGGTTAGCAATTCACAGGGCCTCAAGTCATTAAGAGGTTACAAAAGGAATGTCCAGAGAGTGGCCACCTAGAAATGAAGAAGGATGTACTTTGGGCTGTGGGTGGCATTGCTTCTCAGGATTCTCATGGCTCCTGAATGTTTCCTACCATGCAGCACCATATCATGCTCTGTGGCAATTGCTGGTTGCACCTTCTGTCTCCTCAGGAGGAGCATGTCTGCTTTTCACCATATGCTACCTAGGACACCCTCATTAACCCTTAATGAATGAATTAATGAATATGTGGTACAACAGCTGTGTCTGGCCCATCTCATTTTTGGGTACAATGAAAACATGCAGCCTGGGAGTGCTGCTCTGAGGTCATGGATGGAAAACAATCAAAGGGCCATAGGGCCCCATTACTGGCATTGAGACCCCAGTTCCTAGAGTGAGTCTTTTATGTTGCAGGTGAAGAAGCAGCAGCAATGGATAGAGCCAGCTTGTGATGGACCATGTACAGGAGGATCTCAGGCCGGAAAGCCCCCATCATGACAGTACTGGCCTGATCCTCATACTGTTCACAAACACTATGTCACAATGAGATGCCTTAATAGAACCATGTTGATACACAGTTGCTTATATGAAAGCACACAAACCATAACATAAGGCTAGGTGAATTTTGAAGGAAATAAACCATGTAGCCAGCACTTACATTGAGAAGCAGAACAGGGATCACAGTTTAGAGGCTCCCCACTCCCTAACCAGCCGGACTCATGCTGTCTCATATTTGTCTTGAATGCCTCAAGCCTGGCTTCAGGTCTCCTGCAAGTGTGCACTTGACTGTATGACTTACTTTGTGCTTTGTCCCTCCTAGTCCATGTTGGATACAAAATGTTTTCATTCAATATACACATTCAGGAAGGTCACGTGTCCTTCTTTTCCTGCAGACATTGTCAGGGACATGGGAAAAAATGAAAGACACAACCTTGATCTTGGGAAAAAGGACTCGACTATGCATTTATTATTTGATATATAAATTATATCAAATATAATAATTATTTAAAATAATTATATAAAAATTCAGCTTTTATTCGTCCCATAGAAACTTGGAACTAAGCTCCCAGCAAAAGCCATCGTGTTTCAGTTCTGTTGGGAGGGAAGAACAGAGTGAACTGGGTGCTTGTGGCAGGGGCTAGCAGGAGTGTGGACAGGGGAGTCCACAGGGTGTGGATAGGGTGACTACTACTAAAGCCAAGCAAGTTTGCTAAAGTCTCTGGCTCCATGTTGCCTTTGAGAAGACAGCACCAGTTCCCTTGGGAACCTAAAAGGTATTTGAGAAGATTCAGTTGAGGTCACTACAGGTAAATGCCACATAAGGGGAAACAGGACCCTACAGAGAAAGCTTCTTGACTCCTTAGGGTCATGCTAGGGGATGACTTCAAGATGCCCAGTGGGGAGGGTAGCTTCTCTGTTCATCCTGGAATGACAAAGGGGACAGCTGTAACCTTAACCGCAGCGGATATCCCAGGGAAGGAGATCAAGGGGTCTGAAGACAGCTTACAAATTCATTCAGAGACAGTTGTGAAGGAGAGGGAATGGCCATCAGGGTACCCCGCTGAGGGCCACTTCCCTGACTATGCTTCAAGTCATAGGCCATTTGTGACCAAACTTCTTGGGGTGGACTGAGGTGTCCCCAGTGATCTCACCAGACCATGAACGGAATGGCCTGTGTGGGAAGATTGAATTCTCAGCATCCCGCAAAGGCTACATGGATACAAATGAGGGGGGCCATTGTCCAAGTAGTTGGGACAAAGGGCCTGAGTCTAGCTCTAGAGCAAAGCACTGTGACCTGTGACCTGAAGCCAGCAGGACACTAGAGGGGATGCTGCAGAGAGCTTCCACCCCCTGCCACCTGGCCCTCAGCATGAGCTCATGGTCATTTGTGACCTGACCCCTTCCTGCCTAGAGAAGCCCTCAGCTCTGTCTCCAGGATGTTTACAAAGCAGAAGGTGAAGCATGTAGGCTGCAGAGGAGTAGTCGGTAGCATATATCCAGGAGCTTGGAGTCTTAATTAATGTAGTAAATCACAGGATGGATCAGGGACTTTAATAAACACCATAGCTTAGAATGGTGTTGGGGGGTGTAAACGACATGGGAAGCGTCTGCAACCCCAGCAGCGTATTTCAGACAAGCTATGATTTTCCTTGAGGACAGAGTCTCGGGGATCACAGACACTCCCGCACTTTCTTGTTTATAGTCTCACTTAAAGAAAATGCCAAGTTTCAGTTTGAGTCAATGATGATAAAAACATGATCTTTTCCTCCCTACTCAAGACCCTGACCCCCTCCAACTCCATCTGCAGACTCTTGACAGATGTTTAATTCCTCGGGATCACCTCCAAAATCTTTTTCAAAACAAACCTCAATTTTGTTTATCCATTTGGGGCATACATCAGATTCCCAGGCCTGCCCTCTGACACCAAAGGCATTTCCCAGTAACACAGCCAATGAGATTTGAAAGCACAGGGCAGGGATACTGCACCTTAGGAACACTCCAGACCTCAGCGGGACACAACCAACCATAAGCTCTCAGATGGAGACAGAAAAGTGCAGTCCCCTCCCTCCTCCAGCATCTTGTACTCTCTTTGAGGAATATCTTCAGTGAGCCTTGCTGACTGCCCCTCAGTCTTCTCCCACCCTGTGTGCCTGACTCCTTGACTTCCTTGAAATCAACTAAGTTGTCTTTGTCAGCTACTTTATCTGGGTCAGCGACTCAATCAGAACACAGTGGCCACAAAGACACCTTGAGTTCTCACACCTATCAATTTAGCTGCTGTTGCCAAATGCCCTGGCACCAGGAAACCAGGAGAAGAAATGCAGATGGGTGAACACCACATATCCACAGATATTCATGGGCAGACATCACTGAGCCTTCAGAGAACTGGCCATGCTTGCAAAGACACAGCTCCTTCTAACGGAAGGCTGGGTGCCTTTGTTTGCCAGGGTTTCTTATTGCACAAATGCCAGTTTCCAGGGACTGGGAATGAATGTTATGCAGGTGGCTAATATGAATGGCAGCCAGGGTAGGGAGTGCTGTAAACAGCTTTAGAAGGAATGGTATAGAACACAGCCATAACTATGTTTGTTTTATGGGCCAGTAAGTAAAATCCTCCCTCTGAAGAGAACAGGAAGAGATCTAAAGGCTGTGGAAAACAAGTGGGGGTGGGCAAGAAGAAGAAGAATCACCAAACCAGAACCTGGCTGGAGAGACAGGCACCTTCCAGACAGAGGGGGGTAAGGGATGGCTGGAGGGGCTACTAGCAAGGTCTCTAAAATCAGACTAGCTCAGGAACAGCTAGGCCCAAAAACTGTGTGGCCCTGGACATGTCACTTGCCCTCCCTGAACTTGTGCTTCCTAATTTGTGAGTTGGATGATTCCCTTGAACCTCTGTTGGGCTGTAAAAAGCACAGACATAAGTAAAGGTCTTAACAGTAAGGCAGTGTGGTGCTGACTAAACCATGGCTGCTTTGCTGTGGCTTATTCTAATGAGGCATTTGGAGGGTTTTAAGTTGCTGAGAAATAGCCTGGCAGGTTTTTGGCAGATGATCAGCATTGTGTGGGCTACTGGGGGTCAGTAGAACAGTCAGAAGAGAGCTGTTTACATGAACTGTTCCCCAGGTAGGGGCAAGGATGGGGGACTACCACTGAAAGGCAGCAGAAAGGCCATCTGTCCCTCAGGTGTCTCTCAGCCATGCCAGATGGGAGGGAAAGGCATCCAACCACACCCTCACCACTGGGGAGCCCACTGTTCCCAGTTCCCTCACAGCTCACCGGCTCCTATTTACCAGTGGCAGTGTCACTTGTATGGGATTCCAAGTGTCTCAAGGACAGCAGTCATTTCCCTTCACTCACTATGGTGAACGAGGACACAGGCTCCGCTCTGGGACCTGGGCTTCTGAATAATTAATTTACTAGGAAAAGGAGGCCTGGCACAAAGCAAGATGCTCCCAGAAGGCTAAAATCAGGGAATCTGTATGGTCCTGGGAAATCCTTGATGCATCTCTGACTTAGGGCCAGCCTTCCTCTGGCTCTCTGAGAAGCATTCTGGAGGTCACAGATCATGAAGAAGGCTTTTGCCTTGATTGCTCAGATGCTGCTGCCATTCCTGTCTGGAATACACAGCCCATAGCCCATTTCCAGCTCAAGGAGGCTCTAAGGTCCACAGATGAAGGGGATAAAAGCCTTCCAGTCTCCAGTGACCTACGGGGATGCTGAGGCTCAGCTGCTAGGAGTAGGGGTCTTGTAGGCTCCTCCTCTTTGGCCACCATTAGACCTAGGCATCCCTACTGTTCCTGTTGTCCAGCTTGGGGACTCACAGGGAGGAGGTGCCACCTCCCCTCCGGTTGTTTCTCAGCTGTTTGCTCTAAGGTCTCCCTCTTTCCTCTGGCAGACCCCACTACCCTTGCCCCTTGTGTCCCCTGAAGGATGCCCTAAGCCTTGCAGCTTCCCCACCCCTTCCCAAGGCTGACAGCCTCTCCTCCTCGAACACTGTAACCCCATTCTCATTCCTTTCCCAGACCTCTCAAGCCTTCATCCCTCCATTCTCCTTCAAGTCCCTCCCCCACCCCTCGGAGCCACCGCGATCCCTGCTTGTAGGTCTGGAGTCCCCTTCCTGGTCTAGCAAAGCATAAGGTGGCCCGGCCACCCCACCTGGCCCGCACTCACCTGTTGGGTTGGCTGGAGCACGCCTGGCCTCGCCTTCTCAGGGTCGGGCTCGCGGTCCCTCGGAAGCAACCCCTTCTTGGGGTGCATGTGCCGGCACAGGCAGGTGACCCCGCACAGCGCAAGGATGCTGGTGGCGGTGCCCAGCGTGGCGCCCAGCGCGATCACAGGCACCGACAGCACCATGGTGCCTGCTTCCCGCGGCTCGCCTGCCTCTCGCCGTCCTCTGGCACCTCGCGCTCCCTCCGCGCTTCAGCCGCTCTCCAGACTCCAAGAGTGGGGACGCAGCCAGCAGAGAGGGAGGATGGCTGTAAGGACGTCAGAGGCGGAGGCTGACCCGGAGGCGCATCAACTGCAACCCCCTCCCCGCCACCATGTGACCCTCTTCCTATCGCTGGGAGGGCCCTGGCAGGTGATTGCCTCAGGGTTGTACGTACCATGCCTAGAGCTCTACACACACACACACACACACACACACACACACACACACACACAAGCATACACAGGCACACACACATTAGCAGGTGATCGCATCAGGAGTGTATGGGATCAATCCTAGTCTTCTCCACGGTCCCCACCCATACACACTGGTAGGTATAACCTCCAGGGTTGTGTGGTGCAAATCCTAGCACACACAGACACACACATACATACACAGATAGATACCCTGTGTGCACACACACTTACATATACAAGCATGGGCACACATACATTGACAACAACAGGGTTTTTGGAGCCATTCCTAGTGCTCTATGTACACATAAGCACATATGCACACACAAACACATACACACTCCCTGGCAGGTGGGTAATCTCAGTGTTATCTAGATGCTCTGTCAACCCAATGAATGAGGGCTTCAGCTCACACCTGGACCTCACTTTGGGTAGCTGGTCACCTCATCAGATTACTAACCTTTTGCTCATCCCACCCCCCTCACCCTACCCCAGGGCTGGTAAGGAGGCTGTAAATGAGATGCTCTAGGCTTGGCAAGCATTCACACACAGGAGTCATGGTGTCTCATTTCCCGGGCACACAGTAGCTTCCCACTAAGGACAGGCAGAGACTTGGAGAGGGAATGTCGGGGGAGTAATGAGGGAGATAGGGCAGATGGGTATGGAAGAGGACTGACTGATGCAAGATGGTGTCTGACTTAAGGGTACTGTGTTCCAGTGGTTGCCTTTGGGCTGCATTCAGGCTCACGTTTATTACCTGATCTGATGGACAGGGACCTTACTTTCTAGATGGCTGAAGAAGCTGAGACTCAGAAGGGCTGCAGGCCACTAGAAACATTGTCACCATCCTGAACCCACACTCAATGTTCCAAGTTCTATCTTTAGAGAGTTAACAGATTGCCGCTGGGACAGAGGTCTCACAATGTGTGCTTAAGAGTGAAGGAAAATGAGAATCTGTGCAGGAAGGCAACTGTCTTAACTCTAGAAAACGGAGCTTTTTGGGAGTTTTCATTAGGTAGAAGGTTTGATTCATTGAGAACTAAATGTAGTTTGTGGGCTCTAGGTGTGCTGGGAAGGTGTGATGGGAAGGGGCTTGTCGGAATTTAATCCACAGCAGCTGGTGATTCCAGATCTGCAGATGTCCAGCAGCTCTTGTCTGTCTGGCTTCAGGTGTGATCATTGCATGAGTCCCCCTTTGCCTCCTCCTGATTTATCACTTTCCCACTGCACAGAGCTCCACCCATGACTTTGTGGCTTAGAGCAGTTGCTTTTCTACATGGCGTGAATCTGTAGGTTGGCTGGGCTAAGCTGGTTGGTTTCTGCTCAACAGTCTTCTGGGACAACAGTTATCTAGAGGTCCAGCTGTGCTGTGCTGTGCACTCACAAGGGCAGCAGCTGGTGATGGGTCACCACAGGAGACAATCTGAAGCCTCATCAGGCACCCTCAGTTCTCCTCCACATGGCCTCTCCCTGTAGTCAGAGCTCCCAGCATGGCAGCCAGGTTCAAAGAGCAAGGAAGACCCAAGTGTCAGAAGATACAGAAGAAAATATTTCTTTGCTCAATGTAGTTATTAGCTTCTTTCTCTGTTCCTTTCAATATCTAACAGAGTGGATGTTTCTAACACCTACAGCTGATTATGTCACAGAATACATAACCTTTCAAAGGGTTTCCATGGAGAGACGCCAGGGGCAACTTAGATCCAAACACTTTGCTACATGGTGGGTCCTGTTAATCCATCCATTCTTCTCTTCAGTCATCCCCAGTGTGTTGGAGATTCATTCAACAAACTAACATCTTTAGAGGCTCTACAGCACCCATAACTGCACACAGCAGGTACTCATTAATTAGTAACCCCCATGATTATCTCTCTAGGGACTTCTAGAGATCAGAAGGAGTTCCATTTTCTATACTAAGTCCATTTTATTGCATTGATTTTCCCCACAGTTACTAGCTATGTACCTGCTGTATACTAGGAATATTTTAAACTAAGTCCTATTTGTTCACAACTGTGAACTGCAACCCCCACCCCATCTCCTGTGCTCTATTTAGCTGCCCTTGGAGGTTCTTTTGGCTCCTGAGCTAAGCGATGTAAAACATTCTAGGGTATGAGATAAGAGGCTTAATTAATGCAGTCCGCTGCAGGTCTCCCGGGCCTGAGCTGTCCCCCTGGGAGACTCTTAATGTCACCAGTCAGAATAGAATCCAAGGGAGGCATGAATGGAAGGATGAAGAGCACTTAGTACCAGAAAATGTCCTATGGACATCAAACACCTGCCATGTGGTCCATTGTTGCTATGGTTACTGGAATGCAGTGGCCCCCCCAGCCTGGGAAGAAGAGCTCACCTCTCTTCTCTTTCATATGCAATGAACCTACTACAGAGTCTGGGGTGGAACCCAAGGCCGCTGAACCCGAGGGGTTGTCAGGATGCAGGGATGCCTTTGCTATCCAACCAGACAGCCTCACACATCCCATCAAAGGGCTAACTTGTGCTTCCTGTGACTGATATCTCGGAAGTGGCCTTTAATGAAAAGGCCTGGCTGGGTTTCTTTGACAAATGAAATCATACGGTCTGATAAAAGTGGTTGACAGAGTCAGCCTGGAAGAATGGATGAGACCGTCTGAAGAAGAGGCCAGTGGATAATTGGGAATGTTCAGGCTGCCAGGCTGCCAAGGTCAGACAAGGACAAGATTCTGGGGGAGTATCTCAAGCAGAAAGAGGCTCTCCAAGGGCTACCCCCCAGCCTCTGGATGAAATGCCATCATTGTTACTTTGATGATTGCTTGGATGTTTAAATAGAGAAAGGAATCACTTCTGATCTCTAAGATCCTGAAATTCTTTCATCCTGGAGGGCAAACATTTCAAATGCGGTCACATGACTGCTTCACCATGGGGTAGCCTCTGAGAATTCTTCAGGTCACAATTCCCTCACAAGAAGCACTTGCACAAAACCAGAGCACACAGGTCAGCCGAACCCTATGATCCCTGCATGCAATTAAGGGACACCATCTCCACGGGCTACACAGAGGCTGCATCCAACATAATACTAACATTCTTTTGCAGTAATAATTTTTAATTAGTATGAGGAGTACATTAGAAAATACCGATAGGAGTAAGTGCAGTAAATGCACAAATAGAAGCAGTGGTTTGCTGACATAACCACGTACTGTGTTCTGTATAACTGGGTGCACTGTGCCTTTCTATGGCTGGTGGTATAGTATGCCTGTTCTCAGCAGCATGGCCACAGACAAGTGGTCAATCCCATTGGCATCTTATGAGCCCAACACAGAATGTCATTGGCCACAGCATGCCTGTAATAAAACGCACAGCAGAGTAGAGTAAAATAAGAGTAACCATGACCCAAGAACACAGATTCACACTGCCCTCAAAATGCAGTGGCTAGTTCATGATTTCTTGTAATACTAACAGAAAAAAATAAGGTCAAAAATCAAGACACTTTGGAACCTTGGTGAAAGCAGCAGCTTTGTGGGTTTTAGCAAAGCAGGTGTGTGGTTTGATCGAGAAATGTCCTCCGCAGACTCACATATTTGAACACTCGCGTATTAGTCCCCAGTTGGCGGTGCCTTATTGGAGAAGTATGTCACTGCATTGGCCTTGGCCCACTTCCTGTTCTGATCCCTCTGTGTCTTCTGTGCAGATTTAATGTGACCATCCAGCTTCCTGTCCTTGCTGCCATGTCATGCCACACTTTGCCTCCCTGAGTACCATGTGGACTCCAACCCTCTGAATCAAATGCCAAAACAGGGTCTTCCTCAGTCGCTTTTGAGCACAGCAGAGAACTCTTTGGCATGGGCCTTTTTGCCAGATAGTCCCCAGGATGTCAGGTCAGACACAGAAGTGGGCAGCAAATACGACTGCTAAGAAAGATTAAAGACAGCTCAAGGTAATTGACTCTGGGCCCGCAACGCTCCAGGTCTCAGCAGTCACAGAAGTCCTAGGCAGTCAAGCTGCCTCACAGATGTTGTATGCTGGTGCAGCAGTTTCCTTTGATTCAGTTTGGATTTAGTTTCTGCTTTCTGAGAGCTTCAGTTCACAGCTGCCCCTGTTGACAAAGTGTCTCGTTTGTGTGTAGAGGCCAAATACCTTTTTGTTGTTGTGTTGCTTTGTATTGTGGTACCAGAAAGGCTCATTCCTAGAATCTGATAAAGATAAAGCTGGGATGACAGGAAGACAGTCTGAGAGAGAGAGAGAGAGAGAGAGAGAGAGAGAGAGAGAGAGAGAGAGAGAGAGAGAGATGTGGCCTAGGGATTTCTTCCTTAGGGCCTTTATTGACTATTTCTCTCACTCTCCCTCCCTCCCTCCTTTTCTCTCTCCCTCCCTCCCTTCCCACACATCCTCCCAACCCTTCCCTCCCCTCCCCTCCTCTCTTCTTTAACTGACATAACATTTGAATGTGACTCTACTCATGATAGGAGAAAGCAATCAAGAGCACAGTATGGACTGAGGATATAAAGGCAGAAGATGAGGGAAATGGGCTTTTTAACCAACTGAAAGCCATATTTTAAAATAGATTGATCACGTATTTCACTCTGTGTCTACAGCTCCTTGTATTTTATAAAAAGTTATTTGATGTTTAAACTATTGAAAATAATTTATTATCTTTTAATTTTAGTTTTTCTAAAATTTAAAGTTTGATGGTAGGGATAAGTACATGAGAAGTGTTTTTGGTTATAATTCTAGGAATGGTTATTCTTCAGTGTCTAAATTGTTGTGATTCCATTTATGACTAAATTTCATTTGTCCTATTATTTGGATATTACAACAGATTTCAGTTTGGGAAGCAAATAGAACTTACATTAGAAAAGACTCCAGATGGCAATATCACATCACTTTTGATTTCTTTCTAGCAAAATGCATTTTTAACTTTTATATTTCCTTTTTTTGCTTGAAGGCTCATTCCTTCAAATCTTTTTTCCTTATAATTTTTAGGAAATGTTTTGCTCCTAAAAATGACTATAGTTCAGTGAAACCCAAGGCTATATCTAAAACACAGAAAACATGGGCATTGGGCATTCACTACTAAGAGTTATGAGACATGGCACATATCTGTGTTGTCTTAGCATAGTTAGCCCTTTTATGATAGAAGTCTTGGTATAATGGGCATTTAGGAACCCCATCTGCTAAAAGCATTGGCTTCTTGCTTGGGGAAGAAGGCAACCAAAGGGTGAATCAGAGTTGGACATTTCTGTCTCCATTCCAGTTTCCATTTCCTTTACATTTGGATCACCACTTTAATCATTTATTGGGTATCTATAAACCATTTTATTCTTCAAGGATGAAGGCTCAGGGATGAGTTATTGTCTCAAATGCACAGTGGAAGAATGGATCTAAATTATATTTAGGATGCAATGTAAGCCATTAGTATCATTTGTACATGTGACTTTCAGCCTTTCTTTCTTTCTTTCTTTCTTTCTTTCTTTCTTTCTTTCTTTCTTTCTTTCTTTCTTTCTTTCTTTCTGTAAGTCCCAAGCAGGCAAGGTAGGGAGAATCACTTTGGTTTTATAATGATCTTTAGGACAAAGCATTCCCTAAACTTTTGGAGTTGTATCTTACCTAGGCTTGAGCAAAATAAGGACCCTGTCAACACTGTTTTCCAAAAAAAGGTTACAAGCAAGAAATATCCTCAACATGCTTGTATTCACCTGCATGCCTGCATACACAGATATACTTATGCATGAGCTCACACACATGCATGAACACACACATACACACACATGTACACACACATTTTAAATTAGGCCCACAATAGTACACAATAAATTAGTGCACAATAAATTAAAAATGAAGTGCCCACAGATTTTGCTGCTCAGTTATAAGTTAATTTTAGGGGCAGAATGAGTTTTATCCCACAATGTCTTAAATGCAAAATAGACCCATAAAAATGACCAAGCACAAATAGTGATAATGAACCCACAGGATGCAATATCAGTAAATCAGAGCTATCTTGGGAAGACGGAGCAGAGAGCCTTGCCACCCTGAGATGAAAGAAAGACTGAACAAGAAGATTCACAGGGAAGTGTGACACACAGGCTCAAGGAAGTAACTTTTCCTGTTCCACGGCCACACAGCAGAGATACTTTCCAGAGGCAGAGTCTATCCTAGGGCATTTTCTATCCAGCATATTTTCCTTTGATTCAGAGTTTCATTTTGTTGAAAATAAAGAGGGAAGAGATACTAGACAAGAGGAAGGGGTTGGGAAGAATTAAATTATTCAGAATTTATTCTGGAACAGACTCTAACTTTTTTTATTGATCTCTTTTTCATCTTTATTATATTATATATTATATCTCTTATTAACTTAAATGTAGTTCTCAAGGCACCCTGGACTTCTGCAGCCCATTCACTGGATTCCTCCCAGGTGCCTTGTGAAGAAGCCCAGTGGATCTTGAAGGACAATGAAAGCTCAACTGAGCTGATTAGTCCTATGACCCCAACCTACAGCAGATCCGTTCCTGATGCAAAGATGCCCAGATGACTGGTTACTCACTTCAGACACATGGCTGAGCCAGGTAGAAGCTAGAAGATCCTCCCTGCTTGCCCACGCACAGAACTATGAGCTCTCTTAAGCAATGAGTCATTTTCAGCCAGTGAGTTTTGAAGTATTTGTTACACATCTGGAACTAACTGGTACAAGGAGAGTATAGTGTATCTTTCTTGTGCTCATGGTGAAACAAGTAATGCTCTCCTTTTTAAACTTTGTATCTCTTCTTTTACTTTTATTTTATGAATGTTTTGCTTTATAAGTCTGTTTGCCATGTTTTTGCCTGGTCCCTGGAGGTCAGAAGAGGGCTAAGAGCCACTGTGTGGGTGCTGGGAATCAAACCTGGCTCCTCTACAAAAGCAACCAGTGCTTGCCACCTCTGAGCCACCTCTCCAGCCCCCAATACTCTATATTGTAAATCACCCAGAACAGGGCCTTTACGGTGCATGATTAATGCCTTTGACTGTTTTTCAGATTGACCAGAGGAAACCTTACAAAAGAATGCCCAAGAATCAATCTTTCAGATCTCAACATCCAGAAGTGGACAGTACCTCTTCTCTGAACTGACCTCCACTGGACCAGCATAGTTCACTATGGCTTCTGGAGCAACTGGTGCCTGGCATCCTCATTCTGAACAAATGATACTTCATAGCCCACAGCCTGTCCTTGAACTGCCCTCACTCCCTGTCCCCTTGGTGCTATTCCCCCTACTTAGGAATAGCTGTTTTAATCCAACCCTTTTTATATCTGTAGATCTCATTATTAAACTATATGTCTTAATTAATTAAGAAGTCAGGCAGTGAACTAGAAGTCTAGAGAGAGTTTGCTTTATGGAAACTAAGATGGGTGCTTTGCCCAGATCCACTTGGTAATTGGTGCCTTTAGAATTGCTAATGAAATAGTATGAGTTATTCATAAAAGGGGTAGGAGACATGAACCAACAGCTAAGAGTGCTAACTGCTCTTTCAGAGGGCTCAACTTCAGTTGCCACCACCCATGTCGGGTGGTTCACAATCGCTTGTAACTGCAGGTCTGGAGGCAACCGATACCTTTGGCCTTTTTGGACACCTGCACTCATGTGCACACACCATAATACACATAAAATAAAAATAGTAATAGCAATAATAGTAAACTTGTGAGGGCCAGCTATGATAAGCTAATTATGGGCAGGTCACCCAAAGTTTTTTTTTGGCTTTTTGAGACAGGGTTTCTCTGTAGCTTTGGAGCCTGCCCTGGAACTAGCTCTTGTAGCCCAGGCTGGTCTCGAACTCACAGAGATCCGCCTGCCTCTGCCTCCCAAGTGCTGGGATTAAAGGCGTGCGCCACCACCGCCCGACCCCAAAGGGAGTTCTTTATTTCCAACCATTATCACCTGCCAGAGTGGAACTCAGCCATGGATAAATTTAATAAGAGGCCTGAGTCTCAGTAGTTTACCCTGAAGCAATACCTGGCTGCAGAAAGAACCACAAACTGAGATTACCGAGCACCACCCAAAAACAGACCATCCAAAGGAAATGCCTAACATTCCAGCCACTGTAAATTCCAACAGCAGAGGGACCGGGAATCTCAAAGGAGGCTTTGTGGGTGTTCTCCGCAGGCGGGACTGACAGTCATTAAGTGTTTCCTACCTGTCAGGTACACACTGAGCTTTCTGTCTCTACTAATCTATTACATAAAATATGAGGGGAATGACAGCTCTTATCAATGGGGATGGGGGGCGGAAACAATGCAACTATGATTTAGATTAAAATAAAAGTTTAGAGCGTGGGCGTCATTGTGACCTATTTTTGACATGTGATACACACAGTGCATAGTCCTAAGTATACCCTGTAGTGAGTGCACCCCTGTTTACCAGATCAGAGAACAGTATTCATTCACCCCAGTGGCTCTTCAGGTACCGTGTTTTTAGGAACGATTTTAGATGGAAGTTGTTCCTTGATGAGGCGATGCTGCCCCCTAGAGGCCATACTCAGAATTGTGCCCTCTCTGGGTCTGCAGCAAGCCTTGCCTTCTCTAGGCAGCCTTCTTTGGGGCCTGGTAAATTGAAATCACCAACTCTCTGTCCATTGTTCCATCACCTCCTGTTCCTCCTCCCTCTTCTAAACCTTAGTTCTTTCACTATTTAACTTTTCACAGCGTGCTGCTTGTCTGACTCATCTATCTTGCTGAAAATCCTCGGGAAAGAAGGTTTTTGGAAGGCAGGAAGAAACAGAGGTCTGTGTTGTTCATGGTGTATTCTTGGCCTCAGAATAGAGCCAGGAACACTATAGTTCTCTATAATGACACCAGCTGGTGCGGAGAGCACCTGTCCCTGTTCCCTTCCCCCCTCCCCCAGCCCTGCCATTCAATTCCCCGAGCTGCCTGGCTCCATGCACAGCCCTTTGCAGGCTATCTCTGCTGCTTGAGGAAGGAAGAGGTGTCTGTGAATCCCCCAACATTGTTAGGCCTCTCTGGGGATTGACTGACCAAGAGGAGTCTTGAACAGAACCCTTGGCCTCTCTGGCTTCTGTCACAGCCTGGCCAGTGGTCAAGCAGACTGGAAAACTGTGTTGTGCTTTTGTCAAGCTAGATGAAAAGGGCCCCAGCCAGCCCAAATGAACCTGAGTCCCACAGGGAAGCCAGCTGGGAAGCCTTGGACCAAACACTGTCTCGAAAGCTCAGCTCATGTGTGAAAATGGGGAAAATCAAACCCTGTAATGGATGCTGAGGTTGCTCTTAGTACCTGGCACATGATGGCCACTAGACTTGAAATGATTACTGTCATTCAAAACAGTGTTTCTGAGTGAGAAGCAGGTCACCTCAGGATGCAGGAAGGATGTCAATCATTGGGACATGTGGAGCAGGAAACAAAGGACAAGCTTCTTTGGTGGAGGAGAGTGAGAGCAGAATCACCCGGGCTCA
Source organism: Dicrostonyx torquatus (assembly GCA_028555095.1). Lineage (NCBI taxonomy): Eukaryota > Metazoa > Chordata > Mammalia > Rodentia > Cricetidae > Dicrostonyx > Dicrostonyx torquatus. The sequence continues at coordinate 7,734,921 of JAQHUG010000045.1, forward strand.
CCGTGTCCCTAAGCATCACTTCCATGCACCTCTGGGAAGCACCAAAGGCACACTGAAGTAGTATGAAGCTCCTGGTGGTGATTATGCCCTCATTTCACAGATGGCGACACAGGGATGCTTGCTGGAGTATACAGACACCCTCTCCCAAGGGAGTTGTCCTCAGAGCTGTCCCATCTACACCCTCCACTGGACTCCAGGTTGTGCTGATGAGATGTCCTGCTGAGAGGTCCCTGTTATGTGGAATCTAATGGCCTCCTGGGATTCTCACTCCAGCAGACATTGGGGGAAGTCTCCAGCCTGGTAGTTGTTGTCTGAGTGCTTTCTGATGGTTTCCTCAGAACCCTTTGCCTGCTGCAGACATTGTGGACCAGCCATCTATGATCTAACCCTCAGAAACCACCCTGCACTACCCAGTCTTGGGACCCTTCCTAAGATTTGGGGACAAAAGTCATAGTGACCCAGCTTCTGAGACAAGTATCCCTTTTCCAATCTAGATTGTCAGTCATGTGAGTCACACACTCATTCAGCAAGGACTTAGTGTAGTTTGAGGTTATATCAGTAAACAAGAGACAGTGGAGGCCACGGATAAAGTGTTTGCTTCACAAACATGAGACCTGAGTTCACATCACTGGGACTTATGGAAGTCAGGCACAGAAGTTCAGGGTTGTAACTGCCATTGGAGGGCAGAGACAGGTAAATCCCTAAAGCTTACTGGCCAGATGACCTAGCCAATCAATGAACCCTAGGTTAAGAGATCCTGTCCCAAAACACAAGGTGCTGTGCAATAGAGAAAGACACATGGCATGCATACACACACACATAGAAAGAAACCTGGCATGTGCACACAAACATGTGCACACACACA
>JAQHUG010000045.1:7745703-7781443 GCA_028555095.1 Dicrostonyx torquatus
GTGTGCACACACACGCACACATGCACACACACATGGGATTTTATTAGAGTGACTTACAGGCTGTGGTCCAGCTAATCCAACAATGACTATCTACCAACAGAAGATCCAAGAATCCAGTAGCTGTTCAGTCCATGAGGTTGGATGTCTCAGCTGGTCTTCAGTATATCAGAATCCTGGCTCTAATGCCAGTAACACTGAGAACTTTCCAGCAAGAGTAAGGGCAAGCAGACAAAGACAAAGTGCTTTCTTCTTCCATGTCCTTTATATAGGCCACCAACAGAGACGTGGCCCGTATTCAAGGAGGATCTTCCCACCTTGAAATATTTTGGTTTAGGGTGAGTCTTTCCACTTAAAATGATTCAGTCAAGAACAATCTTGTACCCAGGAGCTTGTAATTTTAGTTAATTCCAGATGTAATCAACTTGACAACCAAGAAAAGCCATCACCAGTACCATGGCCTTGCCCATGGGCCAACCTGGTGGGGGCACTTTCTGAAATCAAGTTCCCCTTCTCAAATGACTCTGGCTCTGGCTTGGGTCAACATGGACATAAAATGAACCAGCATGCAGGGCAGCCAGTGATGGAACTCCAGTCTGAGGATGGAAGCCTGGAATTGCCTGGATTTATGGTGTAAGCTTGGGTCTCAAGGCTGAGAGATCTGGAGTGGGATCTGCATGCACTCCAGAAGAGCGGAGCCTGGTGAGCTGGCTGGCTGCCTCCTTCTCCTTCCCTTCTTCCTGGTAGATGGAACTGCCCAGGCAGTCCATTCTCCTCTCATCAACATCCTCAGGACACACCCCTAGACACACCTAGAGGAGGTAATGAAACTACCTGGCACGAGTGAGGAGGAAACATGGAACACGCAACAAACTCACTTAGGAGTTTATTAGAGGGGGCGTGCACAGGCCTGGGAAGTCAGTGTGCAGAGAGAGGGAGGAAGATGGTGTGTCCAGCTTTTAAAGCTGCCTAGCACATGCGCACAGGGGGTTGACACGGCTATATCATATGCAGATGATGGGACTCACACAAGCGCACAAGGCACACATGCGCACAAGGACTGAGCTGAGTCATATGTGGATCACTCGGGGCCCTTTGAGATCCCCAGGGGCCATTAGGAACTTCTGCCTGAGGGCTTGTCTGCACCTGCATGACCCCTATATCCTGGAAGTATCAGCCTTATGTGGCTGAAATCATTACAGATAATTCAGTCAAATCAACAATGATGACCCGTCACTCCTATTACAAGTTCAGCACCTCCCCATATGCCTAAGGATCAGGTTGGGGAAAACTTACATCTGGTTAGCTTTTTATTGTTAGCTTGACACAACCTAAGGCCATGTAGGCAGAGTGAACCTCAACGGAGAATTGGCCTCTTCAGGTTGGCTTGTGGCTGTGGCTGTGAAAGACTGATGATGCCACAGTGGGCAGAAGCATCCCCAGGCAGGTAGGTTTGGGCTGAGTCAGAAGCCAGCTGAGCATGAGTAGAGTGGCCAGCCAGCAGCTGAGCCATGGCTTCTGCTTCATCTCCTACTTGAGTTCCTTCCCTAATCTACCTTAGTGGTAGACTGTGACCCGGAAGTGTAAGCTGAAACCTTCCCTTCCCTTAAGTTCTTTTTGGTTGTGGTATTTATCTCAGCAACAAAAAGCAAAGTAAGACAACCTTATTATGCCATGTCATTACAGCCTATCTGCTGAGCAGTTGATAGTCTATTTAGCGTTGATGACTAGCTCGACTCCACAGCTGGGAGAAGATAGGCTCTGAGTGCTTCAAATATTTTACATTTTTTGAAGTTTCTTTAAATACCCTGACATATGGTATTTGAGTAAATAATCTATGTGCACTTGGAAAATGTGTGGATTTTGTCACTGCGTTACTGTGATCCACATTAGTAATATATATATACATATACATATATGTGCGTGTGTGTGTATATATATGTGTCTGTACATATATATGTGTGTGTGTGCGTGTGTGTGTACATATATGTGTGTGTGTGTGCGTGTGTGTGTATATATATATGTGTGTGTGTGCGCGCGTGTGTGTGTGTATATATATATGTGTGTGTGTGTGTGTGTGTGTATTCACCCCAATTTCTGGCAGAGATTTTCTAAAATTCTTATACGTTCTCAAGCAATAGAAGGAGAATCTTTGGTTCTGATATTAGGTCTCTGACCCAGTTCCAGGCACAGAGCTCAGGCCATGCTAAAAGCATTTTTGTTCTGATAAGGTGACCTTTTGTGGACTCCTGTGTGGAGCTGCGCCAGTAATATTGTCTTAGTTACTGTGAAGAGACACTTTGGCTGAACAACTTATAAAGAAAAGCACCTTATTGGGGCCTGGCTTACAGTGTCAGAGAGGAAATCCGTTATCAACATGGCAGGAAGCTTGGCAGCAAGCAGGCCTAGCACTGGAGGGCTCATATCTGATCTGAAAATTGCAGGCAGACAGATGGAGAGAGAGAGAGACAGAGGGGGGGAGGGAGGGAGAGAGAGAGAAAGAGAACCTGGGTCTGGTGGGACTTTTGAAATATCTAAGTTCACCCCAGTAGCACACTTCCTCTAACAAGGCCATATTTCCTAATTCTTCCCAAATAGTTCCACTTGCTGGGGACCAAGTATTCAAACACATGAGCCTCTGGGGGCCATTCTCATTCATACTAACATCACAAAGACCATGATTGAAGACTTGAGACCCTCCACCCTATTCTCCACCCTAGCCCTTCAAACCTATCTGATGGAGCTGCCACAAAACCTCCAGGACTAAAGTCCAGAGAGCCTTAGGTGGAAAATGTGCTCTCATTCTAGAAGGGCGACACACCCTGACCACATGGGGATAGAGGTCTTGTGCCCAGGATCTCGTGGGACCTTGCCCTGTGTGATGATTTGAACTGTTTGGGAAGGATTAGGAGGTGTGGCTTGTTGGAGGAGGTGTGCCACTGGGGGTGGGCTCTGAGGTTTCAAAAGATTCAACCTCCACCCTCTGCTTCCTTCTTGCAGAACAAGTTGTGAGCTCTGGGATTTTCCTGCTGCTAGCCTTTGCTCTGATACCATGGTCTGTACCCTCTGAAACCCGAATTAAATACTTCCTTTCATGAGTTGTCTTATCACAGCAATAGAAAAGACACTAAGACACCCTATATGGCTCTTCACCTAGTCTCTCACTGTATCCAGTACCAGCAGCCCTCTTAATTACCTAGTGCATGCGTCTCCCTGGTTTGGTGAGTCAGTCTAGCTAACTAATTAAACTCAAAAAGGAGATATTTTTGTCAAGTTTTGGAGAAGTTTGGGACGACTCATTTGTCACTCTGGCTGGAGCCGTCGCTTTCTGCAGTCAGATTTCTATGGTAACTTGTGAGATACGACTATGTAGAAAGTATTGAAATTAAACTGTAGAGTACCCTGTTAGTTGGTATTCCAGGAAGTATGTGTATATTTTGGTGTCTAGAAGTTTTTTTTTAATGTTGTGTGTGAAAGCAGAAGAAAGATATCTTGTATTTTTTCCTCATATGCGGTTACTGTCAGTTTTGTATACATACATACATACATACATACATGTATACATTCATTGTATATGTAAAATTCCCATACAGCTGTGTCTGCTTAGGAGACTGAAACAGGAGAGTCACAAGTTTAAGGCCTGCCTGAGCTATGAGTGTGTTCCTTGCCAACCTGGGCAACTCCAAGAGACCCAGTGTCTAAATAAGAAGTATAAAGAGGGCTGAATTCTGTGGTAGACTGCTTGCCTGGCACATGGAGAGCTGGGATCTGTCTTAGTGCTGCAGGGCTTTAAGAGTGAGGGGACTTCTGTTGACCTGGCTGGACTGGACCCAGGAGCTAAGGTGCTGAACTCTCAATGGCCACCAAAAGTCAAATGAGAGAGTGGACCTTGCATTCTTTATCTATGTCAGTAAGGTTAAAGACATGGACAAAGGAGAAGAAAATGAAGCAAAAGCAGGTTTTATTAAGGAAAAATTAGAAATTATGGAAAAGTGAGAGAAACTCCCAGGAGTGGGAGGGACTTGAGAGAGGGAGAAACTGCAGCTGGAATTTTAGGGGCTTTTTATGGAACTTAAGGCAGAAACTGGACATAACCTGAGGCAGCATTTTAAAGACTGATTGACTATCTGGGCCTACTGTGAGCTGAACAACAGGGACCACGCATGTTCTCCACATGCCCTTCTGTCCCATCTGGTGGGGGGGGGCAGGTACTGCGTGCTGCCCACCTGGATAAAGGTGGTGGTGGGTTTAAACCCCATTCTGCTCATCACTGACTCCCTCCATTAGCCACTGGCCCTGGCTGAGCTATTGGCCACTGGCCCAGGCTGTAGTCATCAGTCGTTCATTTGGACTTTCTGTTCTTGTGAGTATGTGGTCAGCTTGTGGTTTTCTTGTAGGTCTTTCCCCCTTTAATGCCTGTGGAAAAATTAATTCCTACCTTGTTAACAATACAAGAAACAAGTAACATGTATAATATACACACTTGAATAATGGTTATAAACCTCATGTATCCTCATTTGAATATGTGCTTATATTTACACTTTTCTTTTTTTTTTCTTTTCTTATTATTGGAGACAAAGTCTCAAAGAGCCCAAGCTAGTCTCATACTTGCTAGGTGTCTGGGGGTGACCTTGAATTTCTGTTCTTTGGGAGCAAACAGATGCATGTGGTGGGGTTGGGTGGGGGACTCTCCAGCCAAGAGGCTGTGAGCACATTCTTGGATCTGCAAACTGTGCAGAGAGCTAGCTCCAGGGTTGCAACTTTTGTTCAGTGTCATTGGTGTTGGGGTGAGCTCTCCAGTAATGCAGCTGCCTTTGTAGAGCCTGCAGTATCCCTCACCACACCTCTGTGGTAACTGCAAGACAACTCATCACTTCACCGCATTAGCATTTGGCTCCACCATTATGCAGTTCTGTTAGATTCCCTTTGTGGGGTATGAGCTGTGTCTTCCCAGGAAAAGTCTGCCACAGCAGTGAGCAGTGCTTGAGCACACATGTACATGGGCAGGAGCAGAGCACCGGGGGTCCTGCTTCGCTCTCCCACGCATGGAGTTGGGCTGGCAGCTAGCGCACTCTAGCAATCCTCCTGTCTGTGATCCCAAAGTGCTGATGTTCCAGTGGGCACAGCCACGCCCGGCCTTGCATGTGGTTGCTCTGGTCCGTCACGCTTGTGCAGCAAGCATGTTAGTTATCGCCTGAGCCGTTCCCCTGCCTCAAGGCCTTATCCAGGTGCAGCCTTACCTAACAGAGTGCTGCAGGGCGCCTGTTCACTCTGCTTATGAAATCATTCTTTGCAGGCAGGATATCAAAAAAGATGGCCTCAATTTTGTGGCAATCCTCCTGCCTCAGACTCCAGAACGCTCGGATTACAGACATGAGCCACTACAGCCAAGTTCTCTAGAGTCATTTTTTTTAAGGAGAGATAATTTTAGTATTGATGAAATAGACTCTCCTGTGCTTTTCTGTGTGGTTAGACCTTGCGTAAGGAAGCCTGTACTGGTTAGAATGTGAGATGTCTCCCACAGACTCATGTGCTTATGCGTCTTGTTGGCAATGCTATTTCTGGAGGTGTGGAACCTTCCAATGTAGGATCTGGCTGGAGGATGTAGGTCACTTGTGTTAGCTTGAGGTTGATAAAAGGAAGGAGACAGACCTCTTCAGAAGCAGAATCGTCTTCAACCAGAACCTCTGAAGGACACTAGTCTCTCTGCAGGAGTGGATACTGTGAACACGGCACAGGAAACTTGGGGTTTAAAGGGCAGAAAAGATGACTTTGAAAATGAAAGATTCCACCTGCAGGTCTGTGCCTTGCAGTTTCCTCAGTGTGGTGGATACCAGTGCAGGTTGGTGTGTTGACCTATGAGAAGCTTCCAGGAGTCTATAGCCCACAGTGGATACCAGTCAGTTCTTCAGTTTGTCCACCCACCTGAGGCTTTTAGGTCCTAGTCCTTCGACTAGGATGGGAACTGAGGGTGACATCTCACCCTGCTTCTGGTCCCACCCTGATCTGCCCAGATGTGAACAAGCTGCACCACAAGCTCTTCCTGTCATGGACAGAACCTCCAGAAAACAGTGTCCTCCAACCATTATAGACTGTTCCTGGAAGCCATAAGCCAAATCAAATATTCTTCCCTGAAGAGCAGTGATGAGAAAAGAAATTAATAGAGGGCCTTTCATTCTTCTGCATTTGGTTTGATTTTTTTAAGCACTGGGGATTCCATTACATCTTTAATCCACCTGGAAACATCAGTGTATTGTGCATGTTTTATAGGAAGGCTCAAACCTTGTTCAGTCTAGGAGAACAGCAATATTCAATAATGACTTCACTGTCACCCTTCCCCGGAGCTCAGTGGCATTCCTCTCAGATGTGCGCCAGCCTGTTTGGAGATTGTCTTCTAGGCCTGTGAAGTCCTTTAGTTTTGGCTTCTAAGGCAGGCTTATTTTGAATGTAGTACTTTGCAATCTTAGATTAAGCATTTGCTCAGGCGAAGTCCTCCTCACTATGGCTTCTCCACAGTTTTGTTTGTTTTTTGTTTTTTGAGGCAGGGTTTCTCTTTATAGCCCTGGCAGCCTGGAGTTAGTTCTGTAGATAAGTTAAGTCTTCAACTCATAAAAATCTACCTGCCTCTGACTCCCCAGTGCTGGGATTAAAGGTGGTGTTGCCACTATTGCCTTCTCCACATTTTTTTCTTGGAACTTCTTGAATATTTATTCTTCTTTCTGAAATTTAAAATTGTTTCTTGTCTAACAAAGGAAGTTACATCCTTATTATTGTGCCTGCATCACAGGACCCCCAGACAAGACCACCACAGAACTGGTATTCGATGCAAACACACTGGGGTTTGTTGATGACAAGTTAGCTAACTTGGACTGCGATCCATCATCCCGACATAGCAGGTGGGGAAGAACAGCTCTGAGGCTCCAGGGTGAGGGATTTTAAAGGGAAAACTACAAGCGGGGTGGCACAGACCTTGGTGTTTCAGGATTGGGTAAAAGTGTACAATTTTTGAATTCATTGGTTGGGGTATAGGGGAATTTCGAAACAACAGCAGACAAGAATTTCAAAACAGTGGTTAATCAGCTGCCTACAAGGGTGTTTGAAGCAGGCAGGTGTTGTTTGGACACCATGGTGGGTCACTTTGACCAGAGCTGGCCCAGTCTCTTGGGAATGTTTATGACTTTACTGTGCTGTATTCATCCCATAGTTAGGGCCTGTCTAAAATGAAGTTCTTTTTCAAAATGGAGTTTGTTCTGCTCCTTCACTTATGCTATTTGTTTTGTTAACCATCCTTCTTTCCACCTCTTCTTTCTATGCCTCCCTACTGCCCCGCTTGGCATGGAGTTGGATTGCAGAGTTAGGATGCTCTGTGTTTGCAGCGGCAGGCCCATTGTACAACAGTTCACACAACTCCCATTCTAGTGAAGGAAAAGAAAGATCACTATGCAAGAGCAGTCAGGGCTTTGAGCCCTTGTCTTTTATGTGCCAAGCCATAGAGTGCTGTGAATATCCGTGCGCTCATTTCCAATGACTTTGGATCCATTCTTGGCCTGGAATTTCCTTGAGTGTTTGGGTAGTAAATAAGTAGTGGAGAGGATAAAACACCAACTTTAACACCTGTTGAGGCATAGATTTCATCTCAAAGCCGGGGTCAGCTACTTCATGGGGTGTGGCATCCATAAATTCTTTCCTTTGTCCAGCAGCTGTATGTGGGTGTACCCTGTGCATGTGAGTACTGGCCCCTCATGTCTCAGTGGAAACCTTCAGAGATCAAAGCCAAACCAGGCTTTGCCCTTGTGAATTGACAGCATCTTTGAATGGTGATTTCTGCTCTGGACTGGAGCACAGATGAAAACATCGGATCCTTCCTTCCCTTGTCTCTGGATCCTGCTGAGTGAGACCTCGTGTCCAAGGCACAACAGCCTCTGCTTGTAGCAAGGAGAGAGGAGTGTCAGCAATATAAGGGCCAACCATTTCATGGGTCAGTGTAAAACCTTTCTCTTCGCTGGATTAAGAAAACCGATTAAGAACACAGCCAGCTGAGGCCAGCTCTCTGGAACCGTCCTGGCAGACAGGGGGATTGTGGAGATGAAGGACCTGGTTCTCTGGGACACAGGGCAGAGACAAAGGCAGCCCCTTCTCCATCCCTCTGATTATCTGAGGACATTGTTCTGGGGCAGGCACCCAGGGAAGGGGGGCAGATATGTGAGTTTGCTCTTGCCCAGTGCCAGCAGGGGAGGGAATCTTCCGTCTGCTGGCCTGCTTCCTCTGGCTCTTTCACAAACCCATGTGTTTGGAGAGTTTGTTACTTATTTGAGATCGAGTTCCATTTCAGACCCCCATTTTCCCCAAAATGGGGTGAGTTAAGAGCTTGACTAGAACATAAGTTCATTTGTTATTTCCCAAATTAATCCATCAAAAGTGACATACCTCAGGGCTAGAGAGATGGCTCAGAAGGTAAGAGCACTGGCTGCTCTTCCACAGGACCAATACGGCTCCCAGTACCCAAGTTGAATGACTCACAATCACCTGTGACTTCGACTCCAATAGATCCAGTCTTTTCTGGATTCTGTGGACACCCACACAGAAACACCTAAATAAAATAGCAATATTATTTTTTTTTAGAAAAAATGAAAAATTTTATTCCTGAAGATTTTGATCAATTTTCCATCCAAATCAATCAAACAAACAACAAAACAAAAATGGAGGAATATTCTGGGGTCGCAAAGGTCATCCCAGATAGGAGGCTGAGGATGGAAGATGGCCATTCAAGGCCAGGCTTGACTGCAGACTGAGTTCAGATCAGCCTGGGTGATTTAGTGAAGGTGTATGGTGGTGCAGGCACCTGTCAGCATGTGTGAGGACTGGAGTTTGGTCCCCAGTGAGATCGAGAAAACACAAGAACGTTACTCACCACAAAGGGAGTGTGCAAAGTCATTCTGGGTCAATGGGAAAAAAAGAGTCTGAAAACAGCCATTTCTTCTTGACTTCAGGGTCTTTCTACAGCCAGCTGGGCATACTGTTCTTTTATTGTTTACTTGGTGTTTTTTATTTTTTTTGCTGACTTATTTTCTTGTCTAGGTGTGTGCGTGCATGTGTGGCCATCAGAGGGCACCTTGTGGGAGTCAGTTCTTTTTCTGTCCCACAGTAGGCTCAGGAACTCAAAGTCAGGCACTAAGCATGCTTACCTGATGGCTCACCTTACCAGACCATAGTTTCCTTTAAAATAGTGCTATGACCAGTCGAAGCTGGCCCCAAGGGGAGAGGAACCCCAGAAGCTGGCACAGTACTGGCCTCTGACCCAGAGTGGACGGTACTAGGGAAAACTGCTCATCACAGGGCAGATTCAGCTTCAGCAGCCTGGAAACACCACGGAGCAGCCTCCTTAGACTTCTTCATGCAAAAACCACAGCTCCCATCTTAAAGAGATAAGACATAGCTTACTCTAGAGCCATTTTGAGTGACCTTGGCCTGAGAGCAAAGATCTAGGTTTCCTCAAATTCCATGTTCCAATGTGGAAGCAGCTGCACAGTTTTTACAGTTTTACAGAAACTCTAATCAAAGCGAGTTTAAAACACCTTGGGGCATCAGCGACATAGGCCAGCGAGACTGGGAGGCTTTGTTGGGCTCAAGATGCATCTGTTGGCATCCTTAGCTTTTGGGTTGGTAGAAGCTAGTTGCCTGCTAAGTTAGCAGATTCTAAAGGTTTTTTTTTTTAAAATCTATGTTAGTTTTTACACCAGGACAGGGAGTGGCTGTTCTGGAAGGCTGGACTCAGTCCAAGAGAGGTAATTAGCCTCTTCACAGACACCCTTCCACCTCCCCACAGTACTGAGACTCTAAGCATCTAAGTCAGCAGATTCCTCTCAGGAACTTTTGTTCATAGCCTCTTCAGCCTCCACCTCCATCAGCCTCCCATCCTTCCTCACCTCTCCACAGCCTCCCTTTGCCCTCATCAGTCTCCCCCACTCTCCTTGGTCCTTCAGCCTCCCTTGGTCTCCTCATCTTCCCTCAGCCCCTCCATCACACTTGGCTTCCTCAGACTTCTCAGTGGCAATGGTTTCTCTTGGTCTTCTCAGGCTCCCTTAGCCTCTGCAGCCTCTATTTCCCATAGCCTCTTCTGTTCCCTCATCCTTCTACTTCCCTGGGCCTCCTCAGCCCTTTCAGTTCCCCTCAGCCCATTTGGACTTCCTCAACTTTCTTACACTCATCCTCTGGCCCAATCCATTTTTTTTCTATTCTTCCTCCAACCAGACATCTGTACCTCTTTCCCTTGTGCACACCCAACCCAGCTCATACCGGAACTGACTTTACTTGGTGAAAGCGGCCTCATCCCCTTCCAGAAGAAAACTACCTTGACTTTGAAATCCAATGCTCCCATCATGGCTGAGGCCAATCTGGCTTTGGCTTGAGGTCCGGCAAGACGTGGACACAGCAAGAGTCCTCTGAGAGCCACAGCCTCCTCTTCCCAGGTGGGTTTGCTTGCGGGCCTTCCACCAGGAGCCCGTCTGAACCTGCTTCGAATGGAGCGAAATGCAGGCTTTGCTGCAGCTGCTAAATTTCTCTATAAAGCTCGTTTAAGGCAGAGCAGAACCGTGGCACAAGGCAAAGCCACAACAAGTTGGATCAAGTTGGGAAATGCAGCCCAACAGGTCAGGTGCCCACTGCAGGGACCTGTGAGGAAAGGGTGACCGATCTTCTACAGGTGTGGACTCTGGGTCTGTACCGTCAGCTCATGGCTATGTGCCTGGCCTGGTGCTAGCCAGGTAACCTACCAGCTCATATCGGCATCTGAGTGGTAGTCACCACAGTTTGGTTCATGCCCTATGAAACTCATGGACATGACCATACAGTTAGCAAGACATATATACAAATCCTGTTCAACAAACACAGATACATATATTTGGGCCTGTGCTGACCCAAACTTATATAGGCTTTTATTCTTTGTCATTATTAAGCAGTAGACTATGATAAATATTTACACTATAATAGAGGTCAGAAGAAATCAGAGATGTTTTGAAGTATGCAGGAGGCAGGGGGTGGGGGCCATATGAAGTACTACAGCTCTTTATAGGAGCTGTATCTCAGGGCTCCTGTGGCTCTCAGAGGGTTATCCCAAACAGACCCACGCCCAATCATGAAAGACAGTGGCACCTGGAGAAAGGGTCTCTGTGGTATAGTTACGCACCTTAAATTGGGATTACCCTGGATAATCTAGGTGGGCCCTGCATTCAGCAACAAATGTCCTTTCAAAAGACAAAGAAGTGGGGCTGGAGAGATAGCTCAGTGGTTAAGAGCTCTGCCTGCTTTTCCAGAGGTCTTGAGTTCAATTCCCAGCAACCACATGATGGCTCACAACCATCTGTAGTGAGGTCTGGCGCCCTCTTCTGGCATGCAGGGACATATGTAGGCAGAACACTGGGTACATAATAAATAAATCTTAAAAAAAAAAAAAAGACAGAGAACTAAGGGGTCCTGCGAGGTGGAGAGGGAGTCTATACTGGAATTTGCATTCTGAAGCCACCAGCAGCCAAGAGGTAAGGAAGGACCTCTGCCAGGCTCCTAAAGAATGTGGCTCTCATGAGGATCTTGGGCTTCTAGTCTTAACTCTGCCCTACGATAAGCTGAGGTGTTGGAGTCAGACTCAAACTCAAGCCCCACTAGGCCCTTCCAGACTCTGTGGCCAAATAATTTTAGCTCCCACCCCCACCCCACCCTGGGGGGCACTTTAAAGTAGGTATACTAGCAATGGATGAGCTTAGACTCATGGTGAAGATGATGAGAGATCATGTAGCTGCCCAGGATGTGGAAGATGTGGTCCAGGCAGGCTATTCTCCTGCTTCTGGCCCCTCAAGCCTCTTTGCCTCTTTGTCTCAGCCCAGCCCCTCCCGCCGCTCCCTAGTTTGGAGTTCTCTGGCAGCTACTTGAAAGCCTGGAAGCCTTTCATCCTTAGGCCTGATGGGGAATCGCTGGTGCTCAGCTTCTTCCAGTGCCCTCTTCCCCGCAGTCACCCCCACCCCCACAACTGCTTCCCATTGTCCCGCAGTTTACCAGACCGCGAGCTCTGTGGGGCACAACCACATCTGAGCTGGAATTGGCTTAATGAATATCCAGTTCACATTTGTTGATTTAATAATTTCCCGTGACTGGCTCTGGGTAAGAAACCTGATCCTTGTAGCATTCTGGTTTTGTTTTGTTAGAAAAATAAGAACGTTGGAAATAGGGAGTGCACGTGTTCTTCCTCTAAACCTCCATTCCTGTTCAGCTGATCTAGGTAGGAATCAGGGAGTCTTGGTTCCACAATGTGACCTCTTGCTGCCCTCTAGTGGTCAAGATGATGAATGGTCTCATCGCTTTTCCTGGTCTGTCTTGCACTCTGATAAGAAGGAATACACGGAAAGCCACCCACCGAAGCAGAATAGAGTCAAAGAAAGGAAAATATTCAGCAACCAAACAGCCATTCTTTCTTCACTGTGGCATGCTGTGGGTCACAGAAGTAGATACATCGGGAATGGTGATGGAGGGACTGAAGCCACCACCTGCAAACTCCTTGGATGAACTTGGTCTTAGGGGGCTCCTCACACCCTGTGTCCTTACTTGTGAAGTGGACATAATAACATCTGTCTCGTGGCTGTGCCGATTTATAAGGTAGATGCCTGGCTGTGGGGGTCCTCAGCAAAGGCTGACCCCCTTCTGGGCTTTCAACACATTTTATCCGAATAGACTGCAGCCACAGGCAGGGGGGCTTTTTGTACTAAGTTCTAGTTTCTGTGGGGAATTGTCTTGGTTGCATTGGTTTGTGTGGGGAAGATTCAGGCTACTGTGGGAGGCACCATTCCCTAGGCAGAGGACCCTGACTTGTGTAACTATAGGAAAGAGCTTGCAGCACAGCTAATGAAAACCCAGAGACAGATATTGGGGTACAAGTTGAAGATCAGGAAAAGCAAAGCAACCAAGCCACTAGAGAGCTCTTAACCTCTCTGAAATCTTCAGACTGAAAAGAAAACGAGTTCCTGTCTCATCCCACTACATATTCCTTTCTAGTGCTGGGATTAAAGGTGTGCACCACCACCGCCTGGCCTCCATGGCTCACTAGAGTGATGCTGGGATTAAAGGTGTGTACCACCACTGCCTGGCCTGTATGGCTGTTAGATCATAAACAAAACATCGCTATAGGAGGTGAACATGAACAGGCTACGTGCTTCATCCTCTCCCCTCTTCTGACTGTGGGGACCATGAGCTACTTCTTCAGGTTCCTGCCTTGGCTCCCCTGCTGTGATGGCCTGCAGCCTGGAGTTGTGAGCCCAAATCCTCCCCTTCTCCTTGAAGTTCCTTTTAATCAAGTACCCAGGGTACTTGATAAGCCGCCGAGGGACATGCCCAACCTAAATCGTATGTACATGTCTCCATTCACACCTTCCCAGTTCTATTCCAGAGATACCTTCCTGCATCACAGAGCTGGGAACACTGAGGTCAGGTACCTGCTCCTCCCTGGCAGCATGCTGTCTGTACCCATGGCCTAGTTTCCATCAATCCCTTGTTTAAGACTCACTTCCAAGGCAGAGGTATTGGGCCTTCTGAGGAAGCTAGGAGGAGCTTAACCACCCAGTCCTGTTCTGCTTTAGATAGGAAAGTCCGCCACAGGATCATGTGCTTGGACCCTTGGTCCCCAGCTGCTTTGGAGCTTTCAGAACTCTTGGGATGTGGGATGTACACAGAGAACAGAGGCCATAAGCATGAGCCTTTGAAGGTCACACTGGCCTCCGATCTGTCCCAGAGTTTCATGCTTTCTGTGTTATCAAGATATGAACATGGCTGGCCTCAAATTTCTGCTTCTACGGTCATCACGCCTTCCCCAGCATGACAGACTGATATCCCTGAAACTGGGAGCCAGAAGGAACTTCTCTACTCTCAAGCTATTTCTTAGAGAAGTAAGAAAATGGGTCAGAAGCAGGGCTCCCAAGAGAAGACCTTACGGACCTGGGACAGGTGATGACCCTGATAGACTCAGCTGTCCAAGGCCACCTTGGGTCTGTAGACTTCACTGGTCTTCTCAGAATCCATAAGTCACTTAAACTCCTTCAGAGTGAGCTTGTCCACAGCCAAGGGCCTTGGCCTACACCAGCTGAAGTATTTTACCCACACAGTCACTCTGTATTGGCTGATATTCTACGAAAAGAATGTTGTGTCTCCTCAAGGTCATTGGGCATAGATTTCACCTCAAATTCTCTCTATGGGACACGTTCAAGGGACATGAATTCATAAGCCCTCTCCTGGAAAGAAAACATAAAATCCTGCCAACTCCAGTAAACTCCTATTGCTAGACTTTCCAAAGCTCAGTGAATTACGGCTTCTTCCTCTTTCCGTCTTGGCAGCAGTGGTATGGGGTGCACCATTTCACCGTTGGTCTCATCTGCATGGCATCCAAGGGTGATGAGTTTGCCTGGCCTGTGCCTTGATCCCTGACATCCAGTTCTTCTGCAGCTCCTGTTGCCTCAGACACTGCTATTCTCCTCCATTATCAGATCTACAAATGTCTCACATCCTCTCCCCAAGATCAGTTTCTCCATACATCTCTCTGCCGTTTGTGTCCTCCCCGAGGTCTCTTATCTGCCACTCCAGAGTGGAGGTTTGGGGAGGCAGCTGCCTCAGACCTTCAAGTGGCATCTCCACCATGGGTGACCTCACCAGGTGCAGTGGTCACCAAGGCTTTGCCTGGGTGGGAAGGCACGGGTCTCTTCTGCCTCAGTCCTGCCACAGACCCTGGGATCTGAGTTCTAGTTCCCACCTGTCTGACCTGCTTTCTGTTCCTCACATCTGAGACTGGAGCTCATGATTCCCTCTGGAAAGGGACATTGTTCCTTTGCTTTCAATTTCTTTTTCTGCTCTGTGACACTGTAAAGCTCACATACAAAAAAAGTTTTCTTCTCAAGAAAAGACCTGTGTTCTCAAAATGTGTCTTACTAAATGTTATACTAAATATGTGGGCCCCTTACAGACAAACATTCTGTGGTGTGGGAAAGTAGGCTGGATGGACAGATTTGCACTCAGGTGAAGAAGTGAGCAATAATCACACTTGGAAGTCCATTTTTAAAATAATTTGCATCTGTACTATGGCTTTATGAAATCAGAAAGGGGACATGGGGCAGAGTAGCTGTCTAATAGGAAGGTGGCCTGTGATGCAGCCTCACTGGGCACAAACCTCCTTCAGAGTCCTATGTGTTTTTGAGGTGCCCAAGTCCAACAAGATGGGAGACTCACTAACCCTGGGTGACCTGAAGTGAGCTTGTTACCAGTGGGATGCCAATGGGGTGACAATGAGTTGTTCCCCAAGGACAGAGTCTCATCTGTCTGAGACCACTTGCAATGAGGCCCAGGAACCCTCCAAACGCCAGGCCTGGAGATGACATACCAGGAGAATTAGAACCAGGAAAGACTACCAGCAGGAGGAGAACTGGGTGGGCCCATGAGTCCTTGGGGGAACTTTCTGTGGTGTTATAGCATCATGTGGGATGTGCAGGAAGACTGGCACACACTTGAACCTGGGTCTGCAGATCATGGGGTGAGCTTGGTCATGGGCAAGAATGATAAGGAAGGTCAATGGGCTTATTGAACAGGAGTGGCCAACTCTGACCTCAAGGCCAGCAGGCTGTATTCCACGGGACCTTGTGTGAAGGCATAAAAGCTGTGGATTGTTCATTAAACATCAGAAGGCTTAAGTAGGGAAGTGATTTGCATTCTAAGACTATTCTAATTGCTGTGAGAGAAATGATTGATTGTAACAGGTTTGAGTGAGCAGGCATCAAGGAACAAAATGAGTGCTAGAGGTCACAAGAGCCACCAAGGCAGTCCGGGCTCCAAGGATGGAGGTGGCTGTGGGTACATCCCTTGGGATACATCCTCAGCACTGCTGGTGTAGAATGCAGAGGATGAGCAGGATGGGGAATGCTGCTTGTGCTTTGGTTAACCCTGGGGTGGCTCCTGGGGAGATTGCACCAGTTTCATAGGAGAGGCAGCACTTAGATGTTAGACCAGGTGCACCACTCATGCCAGAGCTGTGTGTGTCATTGTGAGTGTGTGTGTGTTTACTGAAGCTGTCAGACTCGCCCTTTTCCCACAAGATGCTGCATGAGGACTTAAAAGGTTGAGCACAATGGGGTGACACTCGCTAACACCAGGACTGGTGCAGGCTCACCTATCGCACCAACTTGCAGGCATCTCCACTAACCCAGCTTGCAGCATGCTGTGCACACAACACGCTCTGTCCTCCTTCAGGAGTGTGAGCCTCAGGACAACTGCAAGGGACAGACACTCTCTGAACCCTCGGTGTACAGGAAAGGCGAGGTGTGGAAACAGGGGCAAGGTCCTATTACTGTTTAGACTTGGTCTAGAATGACCAGGGGAAGCAAGCCCTGGATGGTTTTCTTTTCCCTGACTCTAAATTTGGAAACCCAGAGCAAAGACAACAACCCATCATGACACTTTGCATCAATATCCAGGAGCCCAGCAGACAAGACTCTTCTGCAGTTGATGATGGATCTACACCAGCTGTTGATGCCTGGGGTCACTGGCACCAAGCGGGAGGCAGGCAGGTATAGGTCTCATTCCTTCTGTTAGTATTCACGCATCTGAACTGACCTTCCCTTGGGGTCCTGGCAGCATGTGTCCTCAGCTGCAGTCACTAAGAGTACCTTCTGTGCACATTCGCTAGGTTCCCCTTTGAAAGGTGGACCTACCCACCTACCCCCTCTCTCTTTCTCTCTCCCTTTCTCTCTCCCCCATTCTTTTTCTCTTCTGTCACTCTGCTCCCTTTTTGTCCCTCTCTCTGCCTTTCTCTTTCTTCTTCCAATAAACCTCCCATGTGTGCTTTGTTGCATGACATGACTTCTCTTCATGGCATTTTCCAAACCACAACACCTTCCCTTGTTACACTGTGGCTGCTCCAGCAATCACCCAGCCAGGGAAAGCTTGCAATTTTCTTTGTCTTGCATTTGCCATCCTTCCACTGACTGAAAGGGAGGTGGGAACAAAGAAAAGTGAATGCTAACTGTAGGAAAAACTCAACCGGCAAGATACAGAGGCAGGAGCAGCAGCTCCCTGGAAACAGAAAATGGTAATGACGCGGGGCCTAAGAGACAACAGCCCTGGCTGGAGAAGGGCACTGCTGAGAGGAGGAAAGATCAACTCTGAACATAAAAATGAGAGGAGGCTTGGGTCTGTGGAACGCAGACCTGCACACATCCTCAGGAGTGAAGGCCTATTCGTTTGCTCTCTAGGGACAGTATTCCTTAAGGACAGAGATAAGTTTCATTAACTTCCAGCAGAGGGAAGATGTGGTCCTAGCGTGGGAAAGTGAGGAGTGAATTGCACATCCCTAGAGGAGGGAGAAAGGAAGATGGAGGAAGGCAAAGGGAAGTGCCTGAGCAAGACAGCCCATTCCTGCCCAGTGTGCTCTAGCCACATTCTCTTCACCCAGTGGGACCAGAGCAATGCCAGCAGAAGTCAGCATCAAGCCACCCTAAAGCAATGGTACAAAAGGAAAAAGACTGTGCCTGGGCCTGAAGTCATGCTGGAAGAGTGTTTAGTCAGCTATTGCCCACAATGGATATTGCTTTTCTGGGAAAGACAGACTCGTGAAGTGAGTAGGGGCCAGGCCTTAAATCGGGGGTCAACAAGCTTAGCTGCAAAGAACAGTTAGCAAATATTTAGTTTCTCCACTCTGATGCTCTGGCTAGCTCTGCTGATATGCCAAGCAATTAGTCAGTCAACCTGTACAGTACTCAATGCGTTTGTGCTCTAGGAAGAGTTAATAACAATAAAATATGAATTTCTTTCTGGAAAGAGAAAGATGAGTCCTAGAATGGGAGAAAAATAGTTGTAAGACACATGTTATCGAGACAGGAATCCAGAGCACACAAGCAGGCCTGGTGTGGTGATCCAGCCTTCAATCCCAGCATTAAAGGAAGAGGCAGACAGACCTCTCTGAGTTCAAGGCCAGCCTGGTCTCTATAGAGCAGTGGTTCTCAACCTTCCAAATGCAGTTCCTTACACTGTGGTGACCCCCCGACCATAAAATTATTTTTGTTGCTACTTCATAACTGTTATTTTGCTACTGTTGTAGAATAATCTTTTTGTACACTGTGAAGATGTGTTGCTCTCATTGGTTTAATAAAGAGCTAAATGGTAAAAATAGGCAGGAAGAGGTCAGGTGGGACTTGCAGACAGGGAGAGAGCACTGGGATGAAGAAAGGCGGTGACTCGGGGGCGGGGAGAAGATGAACATGCCTGTTAAAGAAAGGCACAGGGCTTTGTGATAGAACATAGATAAGAAATATGGGTTAATTTAAGTTGTAAGAGCTAGTTAATAACAAATCTAAGCAATTGACTGAGCATTTATAATTAATAACAAGTTCCAGTGTGATTATTTGGGAACTGGCAGAACAGACATCTATGCCTATATGCTACTGTTATGAATCATAATGTAAACATAATTTACATTATGAATATGAATCATAATGTAAATATCACAGTCTCCTGTGAAAGGACTATTCGGACTCCCCATAAAGGGGTCATGACCCCTTTGGTTGAGAACCATTGACATAGAGAGTTCCAAGCCTGCAAGGGCTACACAATGAGACGCTGCCTCAAAACCAAGCGAAATAAAACCATGGAGTTATCAAAGCATGGAAAGACAAGCAGGGACTCGAATGCAGCTTATTCTATGAGCAAAGTGCACATGGGAAGACTGCCTCCATGCATCCCAGCAGCGTCACAGTTTGGAGACAGCAAAAAGATCAGTGGTTGCCAGGAGGGAGGGAGAATGAGAGGCAGATGGGGGCTTGAGGGCAGTGAATCTATGCAATACTCTAATGGGGCAACAGATCATTGCACACATGCCAGAATGTGCTGTCTGATGGGCAACCGTGGTCCATAGCAGTGACTCAGCTTTGGCTCGCTGGTGGACTGTAGCCAGTGCACCTCACTAGCACACGGTGATAAATGACAGGAACAGGGTGTGTGGCATCTGGAAATTCTCCATAGTTTCTGCTCAGATTTTTTGATAAACTTGTGGTGGCTCACATCTGTACTCCTAGTACTCAAGAGGTCAATGCAGGATGATTACTGTAAGTTCAAAACTGGTCTGGGTAACAAAGTGAAATTTTGCCTTTAAAACAACAGCAAAACAAACAAACAGGAGTTGGAGAGAAGGTTCAATGGTCAAAAGCACAGGCTGCTATTCTAGAGAACCTGGGTTCCATTCCCAGCACCCACACAGTGGCTCACAGCCAACTATCACTCCACTCGCAGGGGACCCGATGATCTCCTGGCCTCCATGGGCAGCAGTGCATACATGGTACACAGACTAACATGTCAGCAAAACACCCATTCACATAAACCAACCAACCAAACAAACAAAAGCAAAAAAACCAGTCATGCTTAGCTGTTTACACACAGCCGCAGATGTGATTCTGTGGCTGCATTATATGCTAGCAGGATGCAGTTTACATTAAGACCTAAAACTGAAGCAAAGTTTAAAATTTAAAGTTTAAAAGTTAAAATCTATAATATAGAGTAGTTTTTTCCTTGTAGAATTTCCTTTTGGCTAGGTGTGGTGTCTCATGCCGTTAAGTCCCAGCACTCAGGAGGCAGAGGCAGGTGGATCTCTGTGAGTTTGAAGTCAGCCTAGTCCACAAAATGAATTACAAGATAGCTAATGTTGCTACATAGAGAAACCTGATCTTGGAAAACAACAACAAACAAACAACAAAAGCCACAAGAATTTCCTTTTGGAAATAATTTTTTTTGTTAGGTTTGGGCTGGGGGTTACTCAGGCCACCTCCCCTGCCTCCTTCTCTCTCTCCCCACAGCTGCTGTATAAGAAATGGCAGGCTCCATGTTAAGCCTCTCTGTGAGTGTGATTTCCATCTGTTTCTGGAAGGAGCTTACTAAGCTTTTGGAGGCTACAGGCCACAGGTACGCATGATGGACACACATCCACCAAAGGGAGAACTTTTGACCCTTCTCCTTCTGTCCAGGTGAGCTCATCGATCTGAAACCTGTAAGAGGGGCGCCTGCTTAGCCTCCTAAGTGCCCCTGCCATGCTAGCTTCTGTGGTATTGGCAACTTTACAGAGAAATCTCTTACTCAAAAGGATAAGCTGCTTACAACTGCATGGCTTTAAGAGGTGTGAAGCTTAGGTTCAGGGAGAGAGTTGACACTCAGGGTCGCAAACACTATGACCCAAGTAAGCACAATCCATTTGTTTTAACAGTCTTATTTGAGATTTGTTTAAGAAAACACATTCTCTCTGCAGGCGTTACTAGTGTTGAAGTTTCTTGACTCCCAACCATCAGGAAGGACAGACTAGATCCTATTTGAAGGGTTTCTTTCTTTTCTCTTGAGTCCTTAATCTTCCATCCTTATCCTCCCTCACTAAGGTGAATACTCAATTTGCCTGGTATTTAAGTAGGATCTTTGGGTGGGGAGTATTGATGAGATCAGTAAGGTAGTCGTCACTGGGGCAGGGGAGGACAGACCATATGCAGGAGCAGCTCAGGACTCTTTCTGTTGCATCCATTAGCTGAAGCAAGCCATGAAGCCTTCCCTAAAGTCAAAGGCTGGGATGTGATCATGCCTTCTACACACGAGGGAAAGCTGCTGGCAGATACTTTTGCTATTGGATCCTTGTTAGATGACAAGCCGCAGCAACTAAGGCTCCCAGGGTTTTTGTGGATCCTGGCATGTGTATGAGGTAGACTGGCAGTCATCAGCACAAGTCTTGTATGTCCACATGACCTGAAGAGACCAGGAACCCTTCATCCCACAGAGGAAAAAAAATAGACCCATTTCCCTTACAAGGACAGAGTCACTTGTCTGCCATCCTCTCACAGACAGGACAGGGTCCAGATGAGGGGTCTGGCTTCACATCCCTATCTGTTCTGGATGGGACCGAGACCTGTATTATCACCTCTCTCCATCTTACTGATTCACAGACCTGTATTCCTCCTAGAATAACCTTGGAAAATGCATAGGAAGCTGGGTAAGGAGAAGGACCTCAGAGGTCAGGCCGAGTCCCTGGAGGAGCTACAGTCGAACTGGGCATGGAAGGGTAACACACGCAGAGTAAGAGATGGGAGGGGCAGTAAACCGGAAAGGACACAGTTTATACCAGCGTGGGGAAGCCAGAGTGACTAACCCTTCCGGGAAACGAAGCAGCCTTTGGGACGGCACAAACTCACCAACAGGGCCAGGGACCTAGATGCAGGCTCTAGCTCTGCCAGTTTCTGGTTCATGACCTGGGGCGGATGCAAGAATCTACCATGTGTCCATGTCTCCACTGAAAATGGTATCTTAGGATGTTAAGTCCATCCAGGAGTCAGGGTTGCCAAGTGCTTGAAGCCATGGGTGACATACACATTAGCCTTATAATAATCTGGTTGGGAAGGCGGTACTCTAGTTCCCTTTTGCTACTGTGAACGCTCTGATCAAAGCAATTTGGGAGAAGAAAGGATTTATTTGGCATACATACACTTCTAGGCCATAATCCATCAGAGGGAGAAGTCAGGGGACAGAAACCACAGAGGGAGGCTCTGGCTCATAGTCCATTGGGTTTTTAATATAGCCCAGGCCCACCTGCCTAGGGATGATGCCACCTACAGTGGGCTGGCTCTTCCCACATCAGTCCATCATTCAGACATGACCACAGGCCAATATGATCTAGGCAATCCCTCACTGAGACTCTAAACTGAGTCCAGTTATCGGCTGACACTAAGAAGGACAGGTGGGCTAACAGGTGAGGCAGTGCGTGACCAGATTATGAATCCTGAACACATCTGAGGAGCAGCCAAAGGATCTGCCCTTTGATGACAAAGCCAAGGCTCGCATTTGGTGGTTATACATATTGATAGCATCTCTATCCCTGAGGCTCCGAGCCACTCGGGTTCAGGACCACCCACCCTTTCATCTTGGGCACTGCCTAGAGGCCATTTCACCCTATGGCCAGAACCAGGTACCAAGGTAGTAAGAGGAAAGCAATCCTAGATGGTTTGAGCCAAAGTGAACTGGCTGATCCCGGAGTTCTCACTGGGAAAATGGAAGCCTTGGCTTTCTGAAGCTAGGCACACAGACAGGGCAGGAAGAATTTAAAGAAAAGAGTCCAGAGCATCTCAGACAAACCCAAGCAGCCTCCTGGAATCAGCTCAGGCATTAGGAGTGTCCACTAGATGTTGAAATTGCTATCATAGAACATGTTAATTTCAAAAGTAATACCTTATCACTGAAGGAATATTAGAATATTCAGAATAGCAAAGAAATACTGTAGCATGATTAATAAAAAACCCAGAGACAGAATTTGGGGTTCAACCTGAAGGTCAAAAGAGCAAAACAATCAGCCACTATCTCTTACCTCTTCCTCAGTCAGAAAATGGAGATCCTGCTTCTGGGAATCCTCAGAATGAGACTGAGAGCTGTCCCCTCCCATTTTATTTTCCTCTCTAAGGCTGGGATTAAAGGTGTGCACCACTACCACCCAGTTTCTATAGCAAACTAGTGTGGCTACCAGGATTAAAGGTGTGTGTCCCCACTGCCTGGTCTGTAAGACTGATTAGTGTGGCTGTTTTACTCTCTGAACTTCAGGTAAGCTTTGTTTATTAAAATACAAATGAAATATCACTACTGACATGAGGGAAATAAAAAAGGATGCCCCAGATCTGGCTCTTTAGATGTGGTGGTCTAGTAGCATCCTGCTCCAATCAGGGTCAGCCTCAGCACATTGGACCTTGCTGTCGATTTTGAGACCCTGGCCTGCACCTCCCTGGGGCTGTATACAAAGTTATGAAGATAACAGAAGAATTCTGTCTGCTGAGTTTTGGAGAAAAAAGACTCACTTATAAGGGATTCGGCTTTCCCTGAAGCATCCCAGGACTCCCTTGCCTGGGTCGGGACCTCACATGTCAGAGTGTCCCTGGTGGCAACTCCATTTACAAAGAGATATAGAATGGTGAGAATTTCATCCAGAAAAAGACAGGTCCTGACATCTTGTCCATAGAAAATGCTGAGCCAAACACAGATGCCTCCTAGATTTTCATCCACACTGCCAAGACCCAGAGGTGGGATGACAAGCCTGTAGTCTTTGGGTCCCAGAACTACAAAGCCAGCAAGAAGATTATAGTTGCCAACTACAAACAACTCTGGTACATTTGATTTGTGTACACCTTAACCACCAGACCAGAGCAGCTGCAGCTCAGGAGCCCCCTCCCTTATGATGCTCAAAATCCTCCACCACCCTGTGTTCTGCCAGCTGTCCTCTGCTTCTGTACTTCCCTTATTCATTCCCCTCCAAATTCCAGCTAGATTGCAGAGTTCTGTTTATATACAGAAGGGCTGGGAGATGGCTCTGTGGGTATAGTGCTTGCTGCATCAATCTGAGGACCTGGGCTTGGACTCCCAGGACCCACCTAGATCCAGATGTGTTAAACTGGGTCTGCAATTTCAGAGACCCGACATTGTAGGCATGCAAGGAGAAGTGAGGCAGAGAGGGGAGTCCCCAGAAAATGGAGAGCCTGGCTTATGCAATAATAAACTAGAGACTCCATTTCAAAAGAAAACTGTCTTCAAGGAAACAGGTGGGGACTGGCCCTGTAGGCTGCCATCTGACTCCACATTGTCCCGCAGTGTTAGTGTCTGTATCTGCGTGCATGCACTGAAGGCTGCCATCTGACTCCACATTGTCCTGCAGTGTTAGTGTCTGCATCCGCGTGCATTCAGTGAAGGCTGCCATCTGACTCCACATTGTCCTGCAGTGTTAGTATCTGCATCCGCGTGCATGCAGTGAAGGCTGCCATTCGACTTCACATTGTCCTGCAGTGTTAGTGTCTGCATCTGCGTGCATGCACTGAAGGCTGCCATCTGATTCCACATTGTCCCGCAGTGTTAGTGTCTGCATCCGCGTGCATGCAGTGAAGGCTGCCATCTGACTCCACATTGTCCCGCAGCGTTAGTGTCTGCATCTGTGTGCATGAACAACATACTTACCACACACACTATGAAAGAGAAATGAACTAAGCTAAATACATATTTCTGCAGCCCAGAGACACTCTTCTACACTAAATACCATCCAACTTTCCCCCTAAAATTGCAATGTGTTTATTTATACACACACCTTTGAAAATAGAATCTTGTGCCACATACCACTGTAACTTTTTTCTCACCTGGCATTATATTATTAATATACTTTCTTGTCAATCATTAATGTTTGCTTAACATGCCATCAAATGGACATACAGGGAGTAATTTATCAGTTCCCACTATTAGCTATTTAGGCTCCTTTCCAATTCGTATTATCCTGAACAACTGTGTGAATTCCACCCCTGAATGGATTTACTCACACCTCCATTGACTTACTGAGGTTGCACGCCTAAAGGCAGAAGGAGCTGATAAATGGGGTGTTAACTAACTTCAGGGAGAGTGGTGAATTATATCCCAGAGACACTGGATGGCATTTTAAAGGGACATGCTGGGGGGGGGGAGGCGGCAGGTGCCTACTAAACACAGCCAGTTGTGATTTGAGCATGCTCAACCCAGACTCTCCTAAGCAAGCTGTCTGAAGTTCTGCTCTGTATTCTGCTGTTTCTCCGAGAGTCGATGAGTGAGAGGAAGGTGAGACAGCAGGAAAGGGAAGAGGGGTGGTGTGTCAAGGGGGAACAAAGAGCCTTCCAGGCTATTATACAGCACTTGGCCCGAAATACAGGTGCTAACAATCCAGGTACAAGCATGGCTATTCCAACACCAATTAGGCTGGAAACTACATGGTCCCTCTGTAGCCAGGCCAGCAAGGGCACGTGCCGGACAGACCTGTCGGCCTGCGGTCATGCTGTCAGAGTTGAAGACTACGCAGAAGGCAACTGCCATTCTATAGGACCCCCAAGGAATCTGCTAAAGTTCCTTCCAGGGTGTCACACTGCCTCCGTAGCCAACAGGAACACCTTAGGGAACTCGCTTCACAGGAGTGGGGGTGTGAAACTGAGGGGCACCCAGCTACATTTCAAATCCACTCAGAGCTTTGATTTCTAACTTTTTTTTAAAGACCTATTTGTTTAAAATCTTTGAACTAAAAGGCTTGGTTCATTTTGACAGAACAGGATAGTTGCTGAAAACCAGAAGAAGGTTTTAGTTGAGCCCTACAATGGTTTCTGCATTAAGCCTCACAAATGAAAGCCAGATTTAACTGGTTTTACTCAACCTTGACATCAAAGAAAGGAGAATGAAGGGGAAATACATATTAAAACACACAAAATCATCTTTCTATAAAGCCTGACATTTATGAACATAACTCAGAGAAATAGCTTAGAATTAATCTGGGGATTACAGCAATTTGAGCAGAGAATGGGAACTGGGTAAACAAACAAACGGAAATGTATTGACATCCGAAGTCTGTTCTCATCGAACAACAAACAGCTTCAAAGAACACAGGGTTCTCTTAGCTAGTAGCAATTCATTTTCTCCCCACAGGCTCTGGGCAATTTTAATCATATACGACACATTAAAAATCTGCTTTAGGATTTACCCGTACAAAATTGCAAAGCAAAAAATATTATAAGATTCTATAACAGTCAGAATTACAGATGTGTGCATCTGGCAACGGACACAAAAGGGGGAATGGTTCAGTCGGCGATCTCCCTCCAAGGACTTGATGTCAATTTCAATTCACTGCCAAGCAGCTTCGTAAAGGATTATTCAGGAAAACAAATAACCAGGCGATTTGATAAGAAGGGAGTCGGGGAATTATTTCCCTGGGTTTTTCATTTAGAAGGCGGGCGAGTTTCAGACTCATCCACAGCCTCAGCTTCTCCTCTGGAAACTGGACCTGGCAGCACCCCCACCTCAACATGGACAGGGTGAGCTGATGAGCTTGCCCACCTCCAGTGCAGGGCACACAACAGGCACTCATTTAAAGGGTAGTCGCTTTTGAGCTATATGTGGGGCACTCACGTGTCCTCTAACAGTGGGAGGCTGAGGCAGGAGGAGCTTGAGTTAGTGGCTAACCTGGCCTGCATAGTTAATTCAAGGAAAGCACAAGTTACATTTTTATTGACATGGTTCATGGCAAAAATTGATCTTTAGCACAGCTGTAATAAATACCATCAATAAGTATAACATACCTTTCAAAAATTGGTCCTTTTTCTTTATTTCTTCCACATGTACAATGTAACCTGGCAGTAAGATGTGTAGGGTATTTTCAGATGGAAGACATCAAATGCCAACCTCTTTTACTGAGTGCTCACCACACATCAGGGGCTTTGTACTAGCAAAACAGTACATACCCTGGCAGGCAGGTGCTGTGGTCCAGCTTAATTCACCATTGATAAAACAGAGACCGACAGAAGCTAAACAGTCTCCCAATGGGAGGAAGTAGTAGAGGGAGATTGAAAATGGACTGTGGACTGAATGGAAGACAAGGCGGGTGGAGTTTGGGGCAATGATATCCAAGAAGGAGAAGCAACCGTGGGTGTGTGTGTGTGTGTGTGTGTGTGTGTGAGAGAGAGAGAGAGAGAGAGAGAGAGAGAGAGAGAGAGAGAGAGAGAGAATGGAGAATGAAAGGAGTCTACTAGAAGCACTGTGGGCTGGGAAATGCAGACCTTGCAGGTTAGCTGACTGGCTTACTGGCTGGTGATTCCAACAGAAGATGATGCTACAGTCTTGAGCACACAGGCTGACTGGACACAGGGTTCCTTCCTTTGACAAGACCTCAGTCTTATCTCTTAAAACCTTTACCTCATCAGCTGACGGTTGCTCACACTCAGATGGCAACCTAATTCATTCCAAGTCTATTGATCAAACGTCAGTCATACATGAAAAAGATAACTTCACAGCAACAGCTGTGTTCAAGCAACTGAGCACAGCACTCTTCAAGGTTGGCATGTGGAGGGAACCACCACTGAGGGTCTGGGGATATTGCCTATGTTGCCTGGTTGGGGAAGAATTAAATGGGGCACAGAGCATATAATACTTGGAATACCTTCAGCACTCAATATTTAGTTCTTAGGGACAGATCCAGCTGAGGCTAAAACACTCTGTAATGCTATGCATTGTTATTAAGGTTCAGAGCCAATAGCCTAAGTCATGTGCCAGTTTCTAAGCTTGAGCTGCCTAAGGTAGCCACCAAGCAGAGTGGTTCCTAAGTATTTTTATGTGACTAGGGTAACTAGAACTTAAATGCAAATTTACAGACTAAAGCAGCAAAACGTTTTAAACCCTGAGATGACCCAGAACCAGTGTACATCTGGCTGAATAAGAGAGACCACCACAATTATTTCACTGTTAATTTTCACATGTCTTGAGTGTGCCCATCAGGGAACTTTAAAGACACACATAGCTGGTTTGCATAAGATTTCACCAGACAGTGCTGTTCCAAAGGTGTGCACATGCCCTGCACAGAACAAGTCAAGCAGGGAATCATGGCATCTGTGAGTCTTGGTTTAAGGAGGCTACACAGGCTGCAGGACAGTAATGATGGCAATGCAGCAGCACCAACCACAGGAAATGTATGCACAGTACATTCACTACGATGTGATCCTTGGTGGCCGGGTAGTGGTGGCGCACGACTTTAATCCCAGCACTCAGGAGGCAGAGGCAGGCGAATCTCTGTGAGTTCGAGGCCAATGTGGTCTACAGAGTGAGGTCCAAGATAGACAGGGCTGTTACACAGAGAAAAATAGTTATTTGTTTTTTTAATGTGTGTGTGTATGCCTGGTGTACTTATGTGTACCATGTGCAGCAGGCACCCTCGGAGGTCAGAAGAGGACGTCTTTTGGAGTTGGAGTTACAGGTGACTGACTGGGTCCTCCACAAGAGCAGCAATGCTCTTCACCACCAAGCTTGAAGGTGAGAATCTGTTGATCAGGGATACTATTAAGAGAGAGAACAGGCGCAGGGCAGGTGTGCTGGCTGGCTTTTGTCAATTTGACACGAAGATGGTCACTTGGGAAGAGTGACGGTAATTGAGGTATTTTCTCCATCAGACTGGCTGTAGACATTCTGAGTCTGTGGGGGCATTTCTTCATCGGTTAATGTGATATAGGGCACTTTCCATGAAGGTGGTGGTGCCACCCTTGGGCAGATGGCCCTGGTATAAGAAAGAAGGCTGAGTGAGCTGAGAGGAGCAAGCCAGCAAGCAGCATCTCTCATGATCATTGCTTCAGTTCCCGCCTGCAGGTTTCTGCCCTGAGTTCCCTAGATGACGTAGAGAGCATGTGAAAACAGCTGCTTTCTCCCCAGCCTGCCTTGGTTATGGCAGTCATCACAGCAACAGAAAGCAAATTAGGATGAGAGGCTTAAGAAAGATAACCATAATTTATCCAACAAAGCTCTGGTCTCCAGGATAGGTCTTTTAAAATTCTGAAAGTCAAGAAGAAAGGCATGGATAACCCAAAGGTCTGTGGAAGAAAAGTCACCGAGTGACACAGAGAGAGGGCTGGGGGCTCCTGCACGTGCACAGCAGGATGACTGGAACTGACAGGGGTCACTGGAAGAGACCCACAAAGACATGGCCTATGGATGGAGCAATGGCATCACAGGGATAAAACACTCTGACAGAAGGAATTAAAGGTATTTATTTAGCTCATGGTCAAGGTATAGTCCGTCATGGCAGGGAGCATCAAGGCAGCGGTGGCTTCCTGAAGCAGCTGGTCACGTTGCTCCCACATTCAAGAAGCAGAGAGCAGCGCATGTTTGCTAGTACTCAGTTCCCTTTCTCTGCTTCACACAGTGCAGGATTCCCTTCTTAGGGAGTTGAGATGTTCTTCCCACATCAACTAAGGACACAAGATAATGCCTCCTAGGCATTCCCAGAGGCCCAGGTGACTCTAGGCCCTGTCAAGTTGACAATGAACACAGATGGGTATGCTAATGAATTACTCCATCCCATCATTAGTTGGGTCATTGTTGCATTGTACCCCACCAAAAATATAACAATAATTTATTTTAAAAACACAAGTCTATGAACTATAATTCTAGAAAAGATGATATTCAAATAGCCAAAAAAAATCATGAAATAAAAATTAAAATGTGGTGGATGAACGTAACAATTACCGGACGTCCCATTTCAATATGTGATAGAGAGGGTTAAGATCTTCAATGGTGTATGGGGAGGCTTATTAGTATAACCACATTAAAGATGTATTTCCTTCCCTGAAAATTCTGGAGCTTTCTCCCTTTATCCTTTTCCTACTAACAAAGATGGAAAATTTAGCTTTAAAGCCCTCCTTTCAAAATGGGTAAAATAATGAGGTATAGAGAAGAGGGCCTTGGGCTCTGACACCACAGAAAGAGCAGTGGTTGTTAGCTGAGCCAGAGGGAGACAACAGGATGAAAACATGGTGAGCTTCAAAAATGACAGATACAGCGAGTGACCTTTTGTGAGCACACGCTGGGGTCCCTGCAAGCCTCAGGGCGGTCCTTTGGAAGGACAGACCCCTGCAGGGGTGTTTGTAAAAACAGGCTGCTTTGCTCAGGACTGCTTTCATACTAAGGCATGAAGCAATTTTCTTTGGGAAAAAAGTGGGTCTGTACCAAATGCTCCTGAGGAATTAGACTAGATCATGGGAAAATGGAAATTTGCAAAGCTTTGCCTGGGCCTTTGATATCCTGTTCTGCCCTAAATCTAAGAGATAAGCACTATTCTAGTCTGTTTTTGAAGTTTCCCTATAAGTCACGGCATGTGTGAAGCTCTGCTTCTGATTAGGGAAACTCAGGGGTGACTGCTGTTAGCACAAAACAGGAAACCCTGGATCGGCTTTCTTTCAGTCTCCCTCCAAGGCTAACTGCTGTTCCCTCTTTGCCTAGCCCTGGTGCTGATGATTTTGTCCTTTTTCGTAAATGGTGTGTGCGTGTGTGTGTGTCTGTGTGTGTGCATGTGTTTGTACGCATGTGTCCGTGCCTGTACAAAGGCCTCAAGCCAAACTCAGGTTTTGAGACAGTTCCCCATTTCCCAGGAACTCACTGATTCAGCTAAACTGGCTGGCCAGCGAGCCCCAGGGATCCTCCTGCCTGCCTCGGCAGGGCTAGTACTACCAGTGCGTCACCACACACGGCGTCTACACGGGGTTTGGAGAATTAGATGCATATTCCTGTGCTTGCACAGTAAGAACTTCTCAGACTGAGTGATCTGCCAGTGCCCCCTCAATGTTTACATTCATGATTTATTTCAAATTCATTCTTAACTGACTGTGAGACCTGAGTCTCTTAAATGTTTTTAAATCTTAATTTATGTATATATGTGTACCTGCGTGAGTTTATGTGTACCACATATGTGGCCCTTGGAAGTCAGAAGGTCATCTGGCATGTGTGCTAGGAACCAAACCCAGGCCCTCTGCAAGAACAGTAAGTGCTCTTAACTGAAGATCCGTTTCTCCTTAAGTAACTTTTGTTTATTTTTTTTAAGTTTTAAGAACCTCCCTCTTTCTTTTTTTCGTCCATTCTTTCTTTTTTCCTTTCTGCCTATGGCAGCCATGCTCATCCTAGCATCACTGGCTGAAAGGACCGCCGTAGCTTTTGTATCTTACAGCTATTCCTGTGGCTGTGTCCAGACCCTCTATTGTCTCCCACAGGCTCTGGGCCTGTCTTTCCTCCAATACCACACAGCGTTGGTAGAGTAACTCAAGATCAAGTTCACTGGCTTTTTTCATGCTTTTTTTCTTCCCCCAAATTATATTACTCTAGCTCATCTTGCTATGCACATCTTAAAATAATATTATTCGTGTCTATAAAAATACTTCTGGGATTTTGGTAAGAAGTTTATTAATATATTCACATACATACAAATACATATATATATATAAGCGTGGATACACTCAATTTCTGACAGAAATGTCACCTTTGCTGAACTTTTTAAGGTCATGTTCTCCATTTGTTCAATTTTTAAAAATTCTTTTGTCATTCTTTTGTAGCTTCCGACATATGACTCTCCCAAATTTATTGGATTTCTACCTGAGCATTTTGTGTGTTTTAGCCCCTTAAGTTTCTTGAGATTCTCAGTGCAGATAATGATGTGAAAACAGAGACAGGTTTTTTCTTAACCTCATGGTTTTTTAATTGCCTTCCTTATTTTATTGCTTTGTATAAAGTTCTTGAACAATGCTGAATGAGGATAGTGAGAACAGCATCCTTCACACACTCACCTTAGGGAGGAAACAGCCACTCTCCTATCACTAAGTATGTTATTGCAGGGGCTGGAGAGATGGCTTAGCAGTTAAGCTGCAATCATGAGGGAGAGCGGTCGGAAGTCAGTACCAAGATGACAAGTTGGGTATCTTGTAAGTGCCTGAAACCAAGGCAGGAAAATGGCTTGGACTTACTGGATGCCAACCTAGCTAAGAAAACTTGAGCCCCAAATTCAAGGAGAGACTTGGCTTCAAAAGAATACACAGAATGGCAGAGGAGGACACTTAATGCCCTCTTCTGGCATATACCCCCCATACACAATATGTGAGTACACACACGCACACACAAGTAAATATATAACTTAAAATAATGAAATATGTTACTATGAGATTACACATCTGTAGCCGTTGGTGTGTCTTTAGGAAGGGACATGGCAGAAGATGGATCAAGGGTGCTCTAGCTATATAAATGGTACTCAGTTGGCTGCCTATCCATACACAAACATTACTTCCATTTGTATTGTAGTTGTAAACTAGAAAATAATAAAAGTCATTTAAAAATCACAAGAAGCATATTACTGTGTGGTTTTCTGTAAATGTTCTTTTTTCAAGTTGAAGAAGTTCCCCTCTATTCCTATTTTTCCCATGTTTTTAAATATTGTGAATGAATGTTGAATCTTACCACATTTTCTGCACGAAGTGACAGGATCATGTGACTCTTTTTCAGTCTACTGCATATGGTCCGTGTTGATTTTACTATTCAGAACTGGATTCAATTCCCTGGAATAACCCCAAGCCTGGCTATGGCTTCCAATCCTTCCTTCAATGTTGCTGGATTCCATTGGCTAACACTTTGTTAAGGGTTTGCATGTCCACATTCATACAGGAGTATGGTTTCTTTTATTCAAGAATATGTTGTCTTTTCTTTTTTCATTCTTCCTTGTAGGAGAAAAAAGAGAGCACATTTGCTTCATCCTCTTGGCAGCAGAGATCCTGCTGTGTTCTTGGTGTGGGATGTGCTGGAGATAGAACCGAGAGCCTCATGCATGCTAAGCACTGTTAAATTATACTCCAACCCCCATGAATGTCTAAAAGCAAGCGCCTGCTCCCCTTCCACAAAAGACATTCCCCTCTGAAACAGGCTCGCATCCCAGGGCCCTTTAAAAGCGATATGTGCCATTGGAAGATTAGCAAGTTTGGACTATTCCAATCTGCCAGCTTAGACACTACACTAGTAGCATAGATCTAGCTCGGTTTACCAGAAACTTCCCTAGAAAATGAAATAATATAAAAGCTGATGAATTTCTGCGGTCCTATTACGGTAGCGGCTGGCACTAGAGAGGACTGCCCCATCCCTTGTGTCTCACTGACTGTCTATACCAACATCCCCAATGTTTATAGTGTGACAGAAGGACCTACGACAGTCTGTGGAAATGCAGACTCCCTCCTGAGCCTTGCTCTGCAGGTCTTAGGTCCTAGTCTTCAGTGAATTGGACTGTGTATCAGAACTCACTAGGATATAGAAACTTAGCATTAATAAAGGTCCCATATTGACAGAAATTGTTAGATTCTCATGGAAAGAAAATATTTAAAAGTAGAAAAAGGAAGGTAAAGACAGGATGTGGGGGGTAGAGAAGGGGTTTGGTGTCAGGCCTATTGGGCAGGGTGGCTGTCATGTGATACAGTTTCATCTGCTTTCTCTTGACCTCTACCACTGTCTTGTTTCTTAAATTTCAGGCATTTTAATGTTACTGACAAGTTATTATATAGAAGCCCACATAGCTAAAGTTGGCCTGTCTTTTCTTCTTCACCGCACCAACCCCAACAAGTGTATACATCTAATCCACTATTCTCAAACCTCTGAGACCTGATCTTTCCTCAGGGATCACACCTCCTTTCTCTAGGCAGACTAAGAGAGAACATCTTCTAACGCCAACTCCTACCTATAGTCTATTGCGACTTCCCTTATTGTTTTACCAACAAATAAAACTCAGAAGTTAAACATTTGTGAATAAACCTGAGAAATCCACAGAGGGATAGTGAAATGATTACCCGCCTTCTTCTTCACCTTCCCCAATTGAAAAGGCTGTTCATTTTCTTAGGCCCCTTCTTATTCCTCCGGTGTGCCCCTCTATCTTCCTTTGAGTTGGCCAGAAAGCTCTATGATCCACTCCAGCCAGCTGAATGTGGACTCCAGCCTCCAAACCAAGGTCTGATTCCACTCTTGGTCCCGGAGCAACAACACAAACAAATCTCCCACAACAATGGTCTCTATGCCTGTTTTTTGTGTGAATCAGAGAGAAGCCACCTCATAGGTTAGTTTTGACTGTCATCTTGAAGAAAGTCTCACTGAAGAATTATTTAGAGCAGGTTGGCCTGTGGGCATGTCTTGGGGGAGGGGCTGATTGTTCACTCAAGTGGGAAGACCCAGCCCATTGTGGGTGGCATCATTCCCTAGGCAAGAGGAACTGACAGTAGAAAGCTATCCAAAGGCAAGCAAGCCAGGATGTGTTTGTTCTCTTTGCTCTTGACTGGATGTAATGTGACTAGCTGAGATCCTGCCTAGAGTTACTGGAAACGATGGACTGTAGCTTGGGATTGTAAAGTTAAACTCAGTTGCTTTTTGTCAGGGTATTTGTGGGAGCCCATGTGTGACTCAGTTTCCATCGAGAGTCATTTCTTTAAGTCAATTCTGACCTAAAGAAGTCATTTGAATTCAAGATTACCTCTCTGCTTTTTCCTATATGCTTGAGGGCTGTGAGAGACATTTAGCCCATGAGAAAAGGACACTCCATCTAGTAGACAGTGTACTGCTGACGACAAACCTCAGGAACATCAAGATAGAAAGTAAGACTGCTTCCAAGCACAAGCACGTGGTGGAGAGGAGGCTGCTCAGTCAAGGACAGGGATGGTCTTGTGGTTGGACACGGACCGACCGTCTGTGCTGTGCTTTCTTCTACTTTTGTATATAAGTGAGCTCTGAAATAAACTGGGGCTGATTGGCTGCTTTGGCATGACCAGACAGTCCTCCGGATTCTATCCTGTGTTCTGTTTCTTTCATCTGACTTTCTTTTGGCCTCGAGGTTCTCCTATCCAGGAGCCCTAGCTGACTTTGTAGGAGTGAGCTCCTGTAGGTGTACTCAGCTGTGCGGCCTTCTGGGGAGGGTGCCTTCATAGGGACACCACAGATTCCAAGGGTGCTCAGAAGGGCCATTAAGTATATACCGGGAGTATAAGCAGTCACATGGTGTAAATACAAAAAACTAAGCCGTGGCCTGCTGTGTAAGTGCGAAGAAAAGGTTAGCTGTGTAGCAGCGTGAAAAACAAAGTGTAAAATAAGAAGTAACTTAGATAAGAAGTAACTTGAGTATAAGTGTAAAAAGTAATTATGGGCCAAGAAAACAGCAAACAGCTGTTTGTACATTTACTGAGAAATGTTTTAAAAGTTAGGGGGGCCAAGGTAGGGCATCAACAACTGTGTAAGATTCTAGAATTTGTACATTCACTTATAGATATCTTAAAGGTCAGGGGTACTGAGGAAGGACAAGAGCAATTGCTCCAGTTTTTGAAATGTGTGAAGGATGTACGCCCCTGGTTCCCTGCAGAAGGGAGTGTGAGTCTAGAGATTTTAAAAGGTGTGTGTGAATGAATGAGCACTCTCTGTCTTGGTCTGTGTTTTGACTGTTACTATGTTGCTGTTTTATGTGATCATGTCTCTGAAAAGTTTAAGTTGTACTGGTACCTGTTTGTCTGTCATTATTGTCCGTTTTGTCTATTGACTTTCTTTGTTGTCCAGGAGGAGATGAGGCGGGTAGCCTCTGCCCCTAGCCTTCTGTACATTTTTATTGGCTCTTTTCCGGGACTTTGGGTCCCAAAAGTAAAACTTCTTTAAGGAGAGGCATGGCAAGGGCCACCTCCCTCTGTTGTTCTCTGGCCCACAGACAGCCAGCAGCTCCTGCAGAGGGCAGGGGGTATGCATGCTCAGGAGGACAGAAAGGATACTATAGGGAGACATGTTCATGCAAACTGGACAACGGGAAACTGCTTGCAGTAGAAAAAAAATGCATGGATGTGAAACAGAGAATCAGAGAATGTGGCTGGAGAAGTTAACAAAGTTTGTTTTTTTTTTCCAGGAATACTGGCAGCCAAGGACACTCGGTGCATTCCATGCTCACCAGCGCTGCTCCCCCTCTTTCCTTCCTAAGCCAAATTTTTCACTGTGATAACACGCAAGGTCTCTTCTGCTCGCCAGCAGTTTCTCATCTTAACCCTTCTTTGTTTTGATACTGCTTGGAAAAAATGCTGAATTATAACAACCTGTGTACTTTGGAAAGCATTGATTTTAAAGTAAAAGTTAAAGATGAGAATTATGTTTTTGTAATAATTGTGCTTTTGTTTTCACAGGAAAAGAAAAATTACATGGGCTTTAATCTTTTTAATCCAATAGGTTACAAATACTTATCATCTTTAAAGGAAATTGGGTACAAATAATTATTAAGATTAAGAAAACTGCTTCTAGTTTCAAGTTTCGTACAGGTCTTTATATGTTACTGCAAATTTAAGTTACTCTTATTGGATACATACATACA
>JAQHUG010000045.1:7821512-7836699 GCA_028555095.1 Dicrostonyx torquatus
TCCACACATCACCCCTCATACATCTCCCCATCCATCCACCTATCCACACATCACCCCTCATCCGTCTCCCGATCCATCCACCTATCCACACATCACCCCTCATTCATCTCCCTATCCATCCACCTATCCCACATTACCCCTCATCCATCATCATCCATCTCCCCATCCATCCACCTATCCACACATCACCCCTCATCCATCTACCCATCCATCCACCTATCCACACATCACCCCTCATCCATCTCCCTATCCATCCACCTATCCACACATCACCCCTCATCCGTCTACCCATCCATCCACCTATCCACACATCACCCCTCATCCATCTACCCATCCATCCACCTATTCACATATCACCCCTCATCTGTCTACCCATCCATCCACCTATCCACACATCACCCCTCATCTGTCTACCTATCCATCCACCTATCCACACATCACCCCTCATCCATCTATGCATCCATTCACCTATCAACACATCACCCCTCATCTGTCTCCCCATCCATTCACCTCTCCACACATCACCCCTCATCTGTCTCTCCATCCATCCATCTATCCACACATCGTCCCTCATCTGTCTACCCATCCATCCCCCTATCCAACATTACCCCTCATCCATTGTCATCCATCTCCCCATCCATCCACCTATCCACACATCACCCCTCATCCATCTCCCATACATCCACCTATCCACACATCACCCCTCATCCGTCTACCCATCTATTCACCTATGTATTCATAAGCACAGTCATCACTGACCTACATCCCATGTACCCATCTGTCCACCTATCCACCCTATCACCCCATCCGTGAGTCATTTACTATTATCCATCGATCCACCCACCCATTGATCTACTCATTGTTTTTAAGAACCATCTTTGTGCCTGGCTCTGACCTGAGTTTTAGAGATATCAGAAAGGAAAAAAAGTATCTGATTCCAGGCCAGAGTTCTCCATACAGAGAATTATCATAGCACATCCAGTAATGAATATCTCATTACTGGTACATTGGGATGAAGAAGTCAGAGAAAGTCCTCCAAGAGAGAAATGTGGGAGTGGGTTGTGAAGGGTGGGTAGGAGTTTTCCATATGGATGGGATGAGAGTGTGTAGGAAGATAGATGAGCCTGTGAATAAAATCTTCTTCCACCCCCAGCGAGGGCAGAGGCCTCTTTTCCCAGGAGTCAAGGTGATGTCACCTGCAGCTGTGATCTCTGAGTTTGGCCCCATCTTCTCACAGCTGCGTGGAAAGGTGCCCTGACTTCATATATGCACCGCAGACTAACAGTCACTGCCCCCAACACAATGCAGCAATTGTGATCAGCCAGATGAGCTGAGAGTGCAGCTACTTCACAGCCTGGGTTCAGATCCTGGCTCTGCCTGCAGCTTCCTTTAATGGTGGTCAGGTCTCTGAGCCCCAGTGTCTCTATGTTTACAGTGGAAAGTTGGCTTTCAGTTCTACTGGTTTCCTGCTTGGCATAAGGCCCCCGCATTCTGACACGTGTTAGCCACAACCTTGCTCTCTCAGGTTGGTGCATGACATTCACAGATTTGGCCTATTTTCCTGGAGCACTCAGAACCGGCAGGGGATCCTCTGAAGTGGTGTTTGGGAGGGAAACTGCAGAGCAGAAAAGTGACTGAAGGTGGCGCGGTAACTCCAATAGCTGAGATGCTTTTGGAATGGGAGAGGTGTGTGTGTTAGTATGTGGGGGCGGGGGGGTGATGGTGTGTGTGGTATGCATGTGTGTGTGGTATGTGTGTATTTTGTATGGTGTGTATGTAAGTGTGTGTGTGTGATAAGTGGTGTATGTGTCTGTGTATGTATGTGTATGTGGTGTGGTGTGTGTATGGTATGGTGTGTGGGGTGTGTATATATGGTGTGTGTGTGTATGTGTGCAGTGTGTGTGTGGCATGTATGGTATGGTGTGTGTGTGTATGTGTGCAGTGTGTGTGTGGTGTGTGTATGGGTATATGGTATGGTGTGCGTGTGGTGTGTATGATATGGTCTGGTGTGTGTGTGTGTGTGTGTTTCCCAGTTTCTGTGGAATCCTGGCAGGATTTAGCACTTGGCATACACACAGACCAGCAGAACTAGACGATTTACTATGAAGCCAGGTCAGTCCTTTTATATCTCCTGCCTTTTCAACCCTTCCTGCTTTTTCAGAGCTATCTCCTCTGGGGCTTCCCCTTTAGGGCAAGAGGAAAAGAGAAGGAGCTCAAGGATGGGATGGGGAGGATAAGGGAGGTGTGTGGGGGAGGAGGCAAGGAGGAAGAAGTCAGCAAAAGAGAAGGAGGAAGAGAAGAGGGAGAAGAAGAATAGGAGGGAAAGAAGGGAGAGGAGGGAGAGGAGGAGGAGGAAGACAGAGGAGGAGGGAAAAGGGGAGAAGAGGCCGTTATAAACAAAGTTTGGTGGAGGGGTTCCTACACCCCAGTTCTCAGCAGCTTGTTTTTCTTTGCAGCCTGCAGGCAAGCCTCAAGCCAAAACAACAGAGGCAACTCTGCCCTGTACACCCACCGTGACTCACTTGGTATAATCCTGGCCCACCGCGCGGTAAACCCCCTGTGACTCACTTGGTGTAACCCTGGCCCACCACTCCTGAGGGGCTTGGTTTTCAACTGAGCCATCTGTCAAGAATCCAGATGGAGAGGCTAATAGAGCAAGAAGCAGTCTGGGGAGGGGAGAAAAGAAGCGTTAACATTGTTAGATGCTCATTGCGCATTGGGCACTCCCACAGTAATGGACAGTAGCATGCTATCCTTGAACTTGTCCTGTCCTCCATCCAGTATCATATGCAAATCTGAGCACCAGGAAAGCTGCTCCAGGGGAGCCTAGAGCCCTGACCCTTCCAAACCCTGAATCTTCTTCTCCCACAGCCCCCAGGAACTTCCGGGAAGTCCTGCCTAGGGCAACATTGTACCCGCTGAATCTGGATGTGATTCCTACAGGAAGTAGTAGCCTCAGATTTAGACATCAAGTTCAGGTCAATGATGAGATCAGGATCACAGGACCATTCAGGGCTAGAGCCAGACCAATAACCCAGGCATGCGGAACACTAGAGCCTACCCATCCCTGACCCCACCTGAATGCAGCAAGCACCCCGCTTTCTGTGGGAGGCCTATCCTCTCCAGCAACACGGGAGACCCTAGGCACTGCCCACAATCATTGGTGCTGGAACATCTGAGAATTCACCTGCAAAGAAAGAAACTGGATAGACAAGGACCAGAGACCGGAGTGGCTTCTGAGTCACCAGTGAGAGCTCTCAGCACCTTGGGGGCTGCACCTTTATGTCGTAAGAAATCAACTGGCTATGCCATGCTTCTTAGCTCTTCAGATCCGAGCCTTCTAGGCCAGGATGTGACTGTTTTCTGCCAAGACAGCTGGGCTTGCTGCTGTAATATACAAACCAGATCTTAGTTTTCGTTTCCTCCTGAATAGGGAATTCTAGAAGTGTGTGGCCTTTGAAAAGCAAGATGCTTTAAAAGACAAAAAATAGAGGTGCTGACTTTGTCTGCTGTTTGATATGCAGCACAGGTTAGGACTTAAAACACTGAAGTTCAGGGGTGATTTCCTAAGGCCTGCCCTCTCTGGGTCTGTTTCCTCCTCTGTAAAGTGGCATCAGCATCAGCCCCTTGTCACTGGCCACCGGGAGGATGGAGGGAGTTCTTTGTAGACACAGAAGCTTGGGGCCTATGTGAGCTCTCTCCTCATTTCTCCATGATGGCTCAAAGCATACAAAGTCAGTGATATGTCCTAAAGGGACTCACTAGGGATCCAGGGCCACTCAGACAATGGGCATGTTCATTAAAATCAACCTTTTCGTCTTCATAGATGAGAAGTTCCAAGGAGGTGCTGAGAATTCTAAAATTCTCAGATAGTATGGTGGCTTAGGCCCGGTTGCAGAAGTTGAGAGCCTGAGAGAGGAAGGTGGTCATGAGTTCTAGATCTGCCTGGGCTATAGAGCAAGACCTAGTTTAAAAATAAAACAAACAGAATAACAAAAATAAAAACCCTAAATAAATCAAGCACTTATTAAAGATAAGAACCTCTTAGAAGTACTGGAAGACAGGTCAGCAGGCAAAACATTCACCTCACAAGTGTGAGGAGTTGTGTCCCCAGAATCCATGTTAAAACATTTGGGCACAGTTGTTCAATCCTGGAACCCCAGCTTCCAGACAAGAAGCAGAAGCAGGATTTTTGGAAGCTCTCTGGTCTGCTGGTCTGGCCTGTGGTGAAGTTCCAGGCCAATGAGAGACCCTGTCTCAAACAAAAATGAAAAGGTATGGGACCATCACCTGCACATACCCAGACTGCTTCATTTACACACCAACATGCACAGGTGTGTATATGTGTGTACATGTGTACACCCACACACAAGCACACATGCATGTGCACACACATATAGGCACAACACGTGAGCACAAACACAGTCTCCGAGAGCTCAGTCCTTTCATCTTTAAGATGGGGAAAGTGACTCATGCCTGATCACTCTGGGCTCAGTGCAGAGTTGGTGTTGGAACCCCAAGCCCATTGCTCTGTCATTCCATGTGTGAAGGACATTGTTCACCATTTGGCCTGTGACAGGACTTCTGGAGGATTCCAGGACAGAAGAAGGTCATGCAACAAGAGTCATTCTCCAAGGTGTGCTTATCTGAATGGGTGGCCCAAGTAGGCCTGAGGCCCTTGGTAGAAGGGGGCTCTGAGTGTGGGCTGCATCCCCTACTTTCTGCCACTCTAAGGCAGTTCACTCCCACCCTAATCCTGTCTGTAAGGTGGGGACGGTACTGATGCCTGCTCTGGCACTGCAGTGTTCAAAAGACATGCAGATGATCCCTGGAGACCTTAGCTCCATACCTGGCATCCCGGAAGAGCATAAAGAGCTGGTAAGGACATGCTCACCAGGGTTCCTTCTTCTCTCCCCATTTCTTTGTTCCCCTCCGAATCCTCTTTGTTCTCTCCCCTCACCAGCTCTCTTTATGAATACTCCGGCCAAGACCTGGGATCCAGTTTAGAGCAGAAGACAGGACTGTGTTACCCAAGTCTGCTGGAGCCAGGAAGGCTTAAGAATTTCGCCCTCCCTGTCTGACCCACTGTGATTTGGGGGCTGTGGTCTGAGGAACTCTGTCCTCTGTAGCTTTTCCCTGGTCTCTGCAGGCCTGTCCCTGCACCCTGTGCCCTGCATACCTCCTGGATCCCACAGGTTGGAGCATGCTCTTACCGTTAGCTGTTTAAACACCCCCAAAGCTCACTTATTATTAGCTTTCAGGCTTGAATTTATTCTGCATCTCCCAGGAATGTTCTGTGTGTGGTGCCTCCCTACCTGGGTGCCCAGTGTTTCTGAAGCCAGATTTAGAGCAGAGGGAAGGGGCCTTGGCAGAATGAGTGCTCATGCCCTGTGAGTTTCCTTCATGCCTGGCAGGTTTCTGTGTGCAGCCACTTGCCTCTTGTGCTTCCTCTATTCCTGGCTCAGTCTGTCTACCTGTGCGCTGGTGGGGGTTCTCCAGAGACATGGAGCCCATGCTTTCTGCACATAGAGAAAAGGGCTAATTTTAAGTGACTGAGTCACACAGCCCTGGAGGCTGCCAGGCATCACATCTGCAGGGTGGGCTGGCAGCCTGCAGACCTAGGGCACAGCTGTGATGCAGGTCAAATCCAAAAGCTGCCAGCTGCAGATTTCCCACCTGCCCAGCAAAGCCAGGCGTTTGTTCTGTGGAGACCTTCAATGGGACTATGTGAAGCCTACCCATGACAGGAGAGCAACCTGCTTTCTTCAAAGGTCCACTGATTTGAGTACTAATTTCATCCAAAAACAGCCTCACAAACCAAGCATAGTGGATCATGCCTGTAATCTTAGCATTAGAGGCTGAAGCAGGAGGATTACTGAGAGCTCAAGGCTGCTTATGAGACTACCTAAAACAACAACATGTATTCACTTATCACAGCTGTGACCAAATGCCTGATGGGAGCCACCTAAGGAGGGAAAGGCTGTATGCAGCTTCCTAGTGTCAGGGGGTTCATCCCACGGTTGCCTGGCCCTGTGAACTTGGACAGAACAGCCTGGGTAGGAATGTGTGGTGCGGTAGGACTGCTCACTTTCTGGAATAACAGAGGAAGAGATAGTGAAAGATATGTCCAAAGGACAGGACCCGTAACTACTCCCTGCAACTAGGCCTCACTCCATGAAGTTCCCAGCATGTCCCCCAAAAGCATTATCATGCAGCAACTTAACAGATGAGCCTGTGGAGACAACCCATGCTCAGGCTCCTGCAATAGCTAACACAGGGCCACACGTAATGGGTGCACTTGAAGACTGAGTTCTTATCTCCTCTGCTGGAAAAGAAACTTTCCTTCCTTCTTCCCTCCTATCAGATCACCCAAGCCCAGCTCCTAATGTTGAAGGGCTATCTTCAGCAATGAGTGGAGGCTCTGAGGGGATATGTCCCCAAGGGCTGCATGACCTGCACCAGGCTCTCTCCTCTGACTGTGGGTTCTCAACTCTGATGGCAGGAGGACAGGTCAGCAATCACCCCAATGTTCCTTTCAGCTCTGCTTCTCTCATCTTCATAGCGACCTCCTCCTAGGCCTCAGGGACCCTGGGCCCTGGCAGATGGTGTGAAACCATCTCCAAGCTCCCTGAGATGAGGCTGTGACTTCCCTCCTCCCCTCAGCTCATTTGTGCCTCAGTCACCCAGGGGTGCCTCACACAACCCGTGGAAGAAAATGAAGGACCTTTTACCTTAGGATACTAACAGCCCGGAAAGTGGCCAGACAAGCCCAGAGATGATCATAAACCAGAGTGCTGAGGTGGTCTCTGCAGTACAGTGTGGGGAAGCAGAGAGAAGGGGCAGGCAGACCAGCAGGGAGGGATGCGATAGGCCAGGGCCACAGTAATGGTGGAGGCAGGGATGCCCACTGGGAGTCTGCTGTGGAAGTCTGGAGTGAGGCCAAAGGAGGTAACTGAGGTAACTGGTCCCTGTTGGCAGTAGGTAGTACAGGCAGGCAGATGTGGCTCCTCTTCTCCACGGACCAACATTTGAGCCAACATTCACTGTTTGTTCAGATCTCTGCTGGGTCTTGCTGAAGCAGAGAGGGCTCTGAAGAGGAAACAAGGGCTTGTGTCCCAGTCTTCTCTCCGAGGGCTGACATAAAAATGCACTGTGAACTGGGAGCTAACAAAACAATACTTCCTCCCTCCCAGTGTGGACTGGGAGATCTGTGGAGAAGGTGGCAGGAGAGACACCTGGCTTCCAGCTTCCTCTCATTGGTCCCTAGCTTGAGTTTCCTCAGTCCATCCTCTGCCTCCATTGATCCTCACATGGTTTCTCTAGCCCCCCCCCCACTTCGTGTGTATTCTTTATGTTCTATGAGTTCTGGTATATGGTGTGTGAGGCCAGAGGTCAACTTTGGGTGTCATTCTTTCAGGAGCTTTCCAACATGACTTTTTGAGATAGTTTCTCAGTGAATCTGGAACTCACCAAATGAACTTAGCTGACCTAGGCTCCTCAGGGACTCTCGGTGAGGTTTGGAAGAAAACAGCTGCCCCTCAGCATCTTCTGCTGCCCTGTTCATGTCCAGACCTGGGTTTGTTTTTCTTGAGCTGCAGTTTAGAAAAATCACCATAATATTAAACTCAGAATTCACCCAGCAGCAAATCAGTAGGAAATTATAGCCTTTTACCATAAATCATTTTCTAATTGCAGACACACCCAGTTCACTCCTGCAGGCCTAGCAGGATTTCCTGGGCAAGCAGGGTGTGCAGACCCTGGTTCAAACTGACCAC
This sequence comes from Dicrostonyx torquatus, assembly GCA_028555095.1. Classification (NCBI taxonomy): domain Eukaryota; kingdom Metazoa; phylum Chordata; class Mammalia; order Rodentia; family Cricetidae; genus Dicrostonyx; species Dicrostonyx torquatus. The sequence goes on from JAQHUG010000045.1 coordinate 7,829,288, forward strand.
CCCTGCTCTTTCTGGGCGTTTACCTCCAAGATCCCCTCTCTCAGCAGACAGTGGTCAGCAGTACTAAGCAGGCTGGGGAGAGCCTGGGCCTCAGAGCTTCATTTTGATGCTAGAAGCCCAACCCCTTGATTATCCCCCAACATCAAAGTCACAACCCCCAGACTGTCTGGCCCACCCTGCACTGGTTGCCCTTGGCTTCCTCTCTTGTAGAAGAGTCAGCAATTTCAGAAGAAGCAGAATGCAACTGTCCTCTGGGAGGAGCCAGCGTGGAAGCCCCTATGGCAGATCTCATTCGTATCTACTATGAAGAAAGATAAAAGAACTGGGGGAAAGTTAATAATGTGCCAACAGGGCCCCTCACCTGTGGGAGGAGCCGGTTAGTGGTGCCAGGTAGGTCCTGCTCAGCCCATTCTCTCTCAGGCATTTGTTGAGCACCTACAAAACATGTGATTTGCCACTTTACTGGCTAGTTCTATGTCAACTTGACACAAGCTAGAGTTATTAGAGAGAAGGGAACCTTGATTGAGAAAATGTCCCCATAAAAGTCTACAGGCTGTAGACAAGCCTATAAGGCAATTTCTTAAATAGTGACTGATGGGGAGGGCCCAGCCGATTGTAGGTGGTGCCTTCCCTGGCCTGGTGGTCCTGATTTCAAGCAGGCTGAGTAAGCCATGAGGAGCAAGCCAGTAAGCGGCACCCCTCCATGGCCTCTGCATTAGCTCCTGCTTCCAGGTTCCTGACCTGTTTGTGTTCCTGTCCTGACTTCCTTCAATGATGAACAGTGCTGTGGAGGCTTAAGCTGAATAAACCCTTTCTACTCCAAGTTGCTTTGGTCAAGGTGTTTCATCACAGCAATGGTATCCCTAATTAAGACAGCCACTTTGTTGCTTACCTGCTCACTCCTCACCTCCTGCAAGACTTCAATCAAATGCTAACTTATTATCAAGGCCTCCAAGGCCGGGGTGCAACTCAGTTGCTAGAATGCTTGCCCAACATGCATGAAGCCCTGGGTTCAGTCTTCAGTACTGTAGACATCAGGTGTGGGGCTGCATATTTGAAATCCCTGCATTTGGGATGTGGAGACAGGAGGATCAGAAGTTAAAGTTCATTCTCAGCTACATAGCAAGTTCAAGACCAGCCTACAACCCTACTATGACCCTGCCTCAAGAAATAAATTAGATAAATAAACAAATAGCTAAAATAAGATAAAAGAGAAACCTCTAGATTTCACTCCATAGTCAAGTTATAAAAAGCTATCCATACATTAAGGAAAAGGGTTGCAGGTGTAGCACCCAGGGTGCTGGCTCCTCCTCTCCTCCTGAGGAGCTTTGAAGAGCAGGGCCAGGGTCTGTGAAGGTCTAGAGTCCTGGGCAGGGTGACCTCCTTTTCCCCTGCCATCAGCTCCCCTCCCCTGCAGTAACCCAACCCAACCTGAACCTGACACTTACTCCCCGGGGTCCCCATCTCCTTTCACACCAGCCCCTCCCCCTCCTCCACTGCCTGGTTCCTGTCTCTGCTCACTTCATCACTAATGGGCTTTTCACACCTCTGGGATGAAGGGATGAAATGATGCCCACCTGAATGGCCTAGGCAAAGAAGTATTTCCTGGGAAATGGGAGAGGGGGCTCCATTAGGATTGATCAGCTTCTTTATTCCACAGGAGTCACTGGGCAGAGGATGTTAGTGGCTTCTGCTGGCCTGTAGGTGGCTCAGAACCACCCAGGACAGGTTGATTTGGGAAGGTGGGAAGTCAAATAGGAGGTAGTTGTGGCAACCTTTCCTGAGGTATCAGGGCCAAGGCAGATTCCAGTTTAGCTTCTTGACTATATAGTTGATCTTGAGGATTGCCCTGCATCTGTGCCCCTCCTCCTACTCACCCTCTGAGCCCTCTGAACCCTGAGCATAAGGCCCTTAACAGACATGAATGGTGGGAGGAAGGTGGTACCTCTGCACGCCCTGAATGAGAGCTGAAAACTTGTCTATAAACCTCAAGGTGCTATTTCTGTTGATGGTGGAGATATAGCACACAGCCCATGTTTGTGTATGCATGTGTGTTTGCATATGCATGTGTACATCCGTGTGCATTTCCATCCTCGCCTCCCACCTTGCTTGAACAGGATCTCTTCTGCTGTTTGCCACTAAGCACTATAGACTATAGAGAGTTAACCCACAAACTTCCAAGGGTCTCCTGTCATCAGTTCCTCTCTTAGCACGAGGTGCTGAGATTTGGGGCTTGTACTGCTGCATAAGCCTTCACACAGGTTTGGGGAATTGGGACCTTTAGAACCCAGGCTTACTGGCAAGTGCTTTAGTGAGAGCTCTGAGCATCTCTCCAGTTTCCTCTTCCCCGGCCACTCTTTTGATATGGAGTCTCATTATGCAGGCCAGGTTCGCCTCTTAGTTGATAGGTCATTCAGTCTGGCCCCAGACTCATGATCCTCCTCCCTCAGTCTTAGGAGTGTTGGAATTATAGGCATGGACTGTTGCAAGCAGCTTTAGTCACACATACTTTGTGTGTTTTAGTTTATTTTTAAAACAGTTTAGAATTTATTCTTTGAGAATTTCATTCATGTGGCAATGTATTGTGATCATTGTGCTGTGACCCTCCACTCCTCTCTCCAGCTTCTCACCTTTCACCCCTCACACCTCTGACACACTCACCTTCCAGCTTCGAGTCCTCTTTTTATGTTGTGCACCAACCCACCATATTTAATTAGACCTGATGGTATGGGCAAGGCTGTAGAGTCATCACTGGGGCATGGGCAACCTACCAGCCATCACGCCTCCAAAGAAAAATTTTATCCTTCCCCCAGAAGCCATCATCTACCTCATGGGTGGGCCCCTTAAGCCCCTCCCTGGCCATTCTGGAAATCCAGCTAGCTTGATCTGTGCAGGTAACCGCAGCCACCATGAGTTCAGGAGTGCCACCGCCATGACATATCCAGAGGATGCCATTTCACAGCATTCTTCCCCATCACTGGCCTCCTTAGCAATCCTCTCCAGGCCTTCGAGAGTGGGTTGATGCAGCTGTCCTGTTAGGGCTGAGCACTCATAGCCGTGTATTCTTGGCACTTTGACCAGTTACAAGCTTCTGCGTTAACCGTGCTCACTTTATGTATTTTAAACACTGTTATGAGTGTCATCTACCAGGAGGTCACAGGGCTTATGGTGCAGAAAAAAACATCAAGGGCCCCGCCTTTCAAGCCTGTCTCTAAGGCTCCCCTACTCCCAGAAACTGAGCATCCTGACAGGCAGGCTTAGAAGCTCAGGATGTCCCACATGTGGGTAATTTGTGTCCCTCTCCCCTTTTTGTGCTGTGCCCACTCTCTCTGATCTCTGAGACATGGCAGAGCTAAAATAATGTCCCATTCTTTATAGAACCCAGTTGTCTGCTATATTGTCAAGCCAGCTTTCTTCATATTTTCAGGCACCAATTATGGGTCAGCTTGCTTGGGCCAATTAAAACATACAGGTGTAGTAATGTTGACATCAACAGGCTGGCATTACCACAGCATATATTTTTCATGAAATATTTAACCATTTGGTGGCAGGCTTCCCTCATCAGCAGAGCAAGAGCCAGCCAGGGAGAGTATAGAAAGGTGACAGAGGCTAGTGGGGCACAGAAGAGGGTCTGAGAAGCCCATGAGGAGGTTGGGGAGACAGTATCTTCTTGACGCTCTTGAGGGTATATAGAACCTGTCACCTGTTAAATGAGATGAGTTAGGTGGCAGGTCTTCTGGAAGGGCCCCTTCAGGAGATGGGAATTTTAGACAAGACTGTGATATATTTGCTGTGTGATTAGCCCATTGTGCATTTAAGGATGGAGATAACTCCCATTGTGCCCACTCCCAGGGAACAGAAATGTCAGAGGGGGTGGGAAGCCTTTTGGAAAGGTCTTAACACTGGCTAAACAGAAAGTTCTCACAAATGGGTGTTGGCCCCCAAAGTGGAACACAAGGGCTAGAGTGAGGATCAGTATTTCCTGTGTCCTCAGCATCTGGCACTGCCTGGTTCCCCATGAGTTTGCTGTTTACTGGTTTTCATTGACTGGAGCAGAGCCAGGTTGGAAGCAGTGAGGGAGGACAGCATTCAGGGACAAAGGCCCAGGAAAGCCAGAAACTACAGCAGACAGGTTCCAGCATCAACAAGCCAGAGACTGGTTGAGCAAACTCTCCACTCTAGCTTTGGCCAACTCTGACTGTGAGCTTCTCCTACACCAGCCTCTCAGGCTCATGTAAAAGATGTGTCAGGACACTGTTCCCTCTGCTCTGAGTGGTACCCTTCACAAGGCACATTCCTCTGGGGAGTGTCCGGTAGCCACTATTGACAGCTTTGTAGGACAGAGCTGGGCCTTCTAGATGTAGTGATGGGCCTGGATTTTCACAGCTAGCGGTGTTTCTGCCCTCCTCACACTGGACTGGTCTGGATCCGACCACTGGGACAGCAACTAACAAGGTGTGAACAGAACTTGAGAAAGCACTTGAAGGTTTTCCAGTTCTTGCTCCTCTGCTTTCGTCATGAAACATGCCCAAGCTAACTTGTCAGGACTCCAGAGCCTGTGGAGAAAAGCAAAGGCATCATTGACTGGTCTACAGTCAAGATCAGTGGAGTCATATCCTCCACACCTCATCATAGAGAACCAGTCCCTCAGCCTTGTTGGAATCTCATGGAGAATAGTTTGTTACACAGCAACAGCCGACTGATGCAAGATTTATGTTCACTTCACAGTCTTCCTGAATTGTGTGTTCTCAATGAAGAGAAAAAGCAATCTCTGGTGTCTTTTCCTAGTTGGCCACCAGGGCTGCTGGCCAAGCAGAGCCACTGGCCCAGTGGTAGGGAATGTAACCTTTGGAGTCAGCCTTGGAATCTCCTTCCATCTGCGTGACTTTCAGGTAGTCACTACTCTGTGCCTCAGTGTTCCCATCTGCAAAGGAAGCTGTGGTCCCACAGGGCTGTGGTGAGGTAAAGCACACAGGAGAAACAGCTCCTGTAACACATTTGACAGCTATTTATCTGTGGCAGCTGATGCTCAGACCCTGCCCCAAAGCCTCTGTGGATGGCCCTCAGCTTACACAATAGCAGGCTAGGCCCACGGCAGGGACACAGCTGCAAAAGGACACAAAATTACTGAATTTGACTGGTACAGACTTCATATATGCTGGGATTTAGAGAGCAAGTCAAGACTGCTAAGTGCACAGCAGTGTCCGCCTGAAATATCTGGCTGAGCTCCAGAACATGCCCTTACCCACGCTCCCATCTAAGCAATTCACAGGGACTTTGAGAAGGGGGTTAGGTTAACACTCACAGCCCCCTTTTACAGAATCTGAGGCTCAGAGCGGGTCTCTGACCTATAGGAGTGAGGTCATCAGATCTCAGGCTGCTGACCCTGTCCTTCAGCCTGCGAGATGTGAGCAGGTGAGAGTCCTGCTTTTATGAACGTATTCTTCTGTTGCTCTTCTGCACCACAGGCTAACTTCGCCACTTCGTCTTTCTAGAAGTCACCTGTAGTTTGCAAAGGAGGCTGGAAGGATAGTGTGGCATTAAGAAGGTCTATAACACAATTCCAAAAGCAAAGCCATGGCTGGGGGATGCTTTGGCTGGAGAAGTGCTTTGTGTGCCTGCATGAGGACCCGAGTTTGAACCCTACGTGAAACCCTAGGTGAGGTGGTGTATGATTGCAATCCCAGAGCCTGGAGGCAAAAGCTGCCTATCCTATCCTATTAGGCCAGTTCAGGCCAGTGAGAGACCGTGTCTGGACAAGCAAGGTGATTACCAGTTGAGGAACACTCCACATTGACGTCTGCTTTCTACACGTGTATACACACACACACACACACACACACACACACACACACACACACACACACACACCCTAAAACCGTAGTGCAACAGTGTTAGCATTGTGGGAAAGAGCTAGTCTGTAAACAGCTTTCGTCTGGCTGGTTCCCTCCACAGCAGGCAGACTAATAATAGATGTTATAATAATGGGCTATTTTCCTGCCTGTCGTCCCCTCGTAGGCCCCTGCCCTGTTGCAGCAAATTCATTGATGGTGTGTGTCTTGGAAAACACAACTGCTACAAAGACCAGCTTGTCTCTTGGGATGAACCATCCCAGTGAGACAATGTCTTCCTTACTCTGCGGTCTGAGGAGCTGCAAGTTTTCTGGCCCCTGACAGCAGAGGGCTGTGTGAGGGCAGTGGAGGATGCAAATGCTCCAAAGGGCCCGGGTGCAGAGACTCAGCAGGGACTTGTGTGCCCTAACCCCTGCTGAGAAGGGCTCCATGAAGAATCTTTCCTCCTGCTGTCTGCAGGGTCTGCACAGGCCCCGTTTTTAGTTCTGAGATGTCTCTTCACTGGACCAGAAAAGCCTTGAGGGGAGCAAACCTATTCCCAGCCCTTTCCCTTTTCCTTCCACAATGTTTGCATGAAAGGTGGGGACAGTGGTGGTTAGGGAGGAAAGAAGAGAAGAATGGTGTCAGGAAAACCACATGAGATGCACAGACCGGTGTTCCAGCACCAGGTTCCACAGTGCCTGTTTGTGTTTGACCTTGCCCTGACTTACACATTTGCCATCTCACTGGAACCTCATAGCTGCCCTGCAACAGTGGCATTACCGCCATGTCCCCGACTTTGAAACTGAGGAAACAAGCACAGGGTGGTATGAACGAGACACAAGGCTCTCTGCCCCACCTCATTGGCTAGATGTGCAGCTGCTCTGAGGCCCGGATCTTCAGAGTCAGCCCGTGGTGTGTACTCCCTGCAAGAGTACACACAAGGCAGAAGCTGCTGGGGTGGTGTGAGGTACAGCTGAGCCAGTCCAGGGCAACTTGGACTGGATCGCCACTCCAGCCTGGACACCTCTAAGGGTTCCATCTACATCCCCCAACTCCTCTCCTTTGGCTTTAACCTAGTCCCACACTCTGACAGAGAATGAGCCCACTTCCCTGCCTCGTGTGTCTTTCTGGGTACTGCACCTCAGCCCTGTGGCTTCTGCACCCATATCCATCCCCTGCCCCAAACAGGTTGTCTGCAGAGTGTGAAACCTCTGCCACCATTGCCAGGCAAATCAGACTGGACAAGGTGACCCTTGGGAAGCCCTAGGCAGTTCTCAGGAGGGAGGGGATATTGTCTGGGAGAGGAGAGGAGGTGTGATGGAGTGGAAGAGCAGGGACAGCCTGGGACACCGAGGACACAAAATCCACAGAGCAGAAGGTGAGAGTGAGGGAAGAGCTTGTGAGGACCCCCACACCCAAGTCCTGAACCCACAAAGACTGGGATTGGTTGGACATGGTGCTTTGAATTCCCTCATGCAGCAGGGAGGCACAGGAGGCACGGAGGCACGGGAGTCATGGAGGGCACGGGGGCACCGGAGGCATGAGGCATGGGAGGCATGGGGCATGGGAGGCATGGGG
>JAQHUG010000045.1:7837093-7869995 GCA_028555095.1 Dicrostonyx torquatus
GGGAGGCACGGGGCCATGGGGGCACGGGAGGCATGGGGGGCACGGGAGCAGGGGGCATGGGAGGCACGAGGGCATGGCAGGCATGGGGCCATGGGAGGCACGGGAGGCATGGGGCACAGGAGGCATGGGAGCATGGGAGGCATGGGGCCATGGGGGCACGGGGGCAGAGGGCATGGGAAGCACTGGGCACGGGGCATGGGCGGCATGGGGGCACGGGGCATAGGAGGCATGGGGGCAAGGGAGGCATGGAGCATGGGAGGAATGGGGGCACGGGAGGCACGGGGGCAGGGGAGGCACAGGGTCATGGGGCCATGGGAGGCACGGGGACACGGGAGGCACGGGGGCATGGGGGGCACGGGAGGCATGGGAGGCACAGGGTCATGGGGCCATGGGAGGCACGGGGAAAGGCACAAGGGGCACGAGGGGCACGAGGGGCACGAGGGGCAAGGGGGAACAGACTGACAGGCAAGCAGGAAAGGCTGGAGAGCCAACTCTGACCCTTGCAAACCTTGGCAATGGTAATAATGCAAAAAGCCTGGTTTCAGGAGGCAAGAAAGGCAGACGTGGAGTCCCCCCATTCTGTCATCTTGCCCCTTCAGGTGGATCCTGCTGGCTGACTCCAGCAGGACACTAAAACCCACCGCCCAGTGCAGAAGTCTCACCCTCACCTCTCAGCCTCCCAGCCAGAGATTGTGCTGTTTATCCATCCTGCCCTTCCACCCATCAATGGCAAAATATTTGGTGTTTGGAAACTGCCTGTTTGTTTTTCTGCTTCCTGGAATAGGCAGAGCTTAAAAAGGTCCATCCAGATGTGAGCTTGAGCAACCAGGCCCTGAGTCTGAGGACTAGGCCTCCTTGACTGGAGGCCATAGGTCCTAGGGGCCTGAGAGCCCACCCTATCATGGCAGGGAAAGCAAGGCAGCTCCTAGGAACAGAGATCCTGACCAATGGACTGAATTTGCTTCTCACTGTAAGTGTGAAGGAAGCAGGATCTTGTCAGGATCAGAAATGGCTGCAGATATCTGTCACAAGAGCAGGGACAAGCCTGCTTGGGGTACTTGGGTGCTGGATTACAAGAAAGCAGGAACCTGGGACAGGCTCACCAGAGTTCTCTACATGCCACCATCGGTTGACAGGTTTGCTGAATTTAGTCATCAGATATTTCTGGAGCAGTTCCAGGTGGCAGGGACTATCTAGGTGTGAGGTGCGTGGTAGAACCAGAATCTGCCCCTTTGGAGCTTTTACTTGGTAGGGGGAGAGGGCATAACACCATGCTGCTTGCCTGCTGACTGAGACGCGCATCTCACCCAGATCCCTTTGTTTATAGAAGAGGAAATGAGCAGAAGGAAAGGACCGGCCCAGGGTCCCACCACATGTGAGGACCTCTCTCACCGCATGTGAGGGTCTCTCTCACGGCATGTGAGGGTTCCGGGGCATGTGAGGATCTCTCTCACGGCATGTGAGGGTCTCTCTCACCGCATGTGAGGGTCTCACGGCATGTGAGGGTCCCGGGGCATGTGAGGGTCCCGGGGCATGTGAGGGTCTCTCTCACCACATGTGAGGATCCCGTGGCATGTGAGTAAGGGTGTCACGGCAAGTGAAGGTCTCCCTGCATTGTGACATGCACCCAGTACTCACTCTTCCTGTGGGGCTCCATGACTAGTGGTGAGTCTAGGAAGCCAACGTGTGTGGGGACACTTTGGGGTCAGGCTGTGGACCCTGTGGTGGAAAGCAGAAGTAGTGAGTGCCCAGAGGACTGGGGCTCTGTCAGCCCCTGTGTGTGTGGGTCTCTTTCCTCATGAGCCTGGCACAAGGCTACTGGCTTTGACACTGGTGTAGGGGCTCAAAAGATCCTGAAGACATTGCAGATCAAAGTAGGTAAAAATTGTCTTTGGAGACCCTTTATTGGGAGGTGGAAGCAGACTTTGGGGGTCAATTTCCTGGTCTGTTGATGAGCCCAGGCCTCTCTCTGTCCAGGAAGTTACCCCAGAAATCTGTCTGCGGCATTTATAAGAAGCCATTAGTAGCATTTTCCCCTAGGATTGCATTTTTACAGCCCATGGCTCCTGCGGATGTGTTTCTCTAGCTAAATCAGATGTTTTGCAAAAAGAAAAAGAAAAGTGAAGAAAAAAAAACCTTGTAATCATCATCCTAAATCCTGAGTGTCCTTAGCAGAGTGAGCATCCTGGCTCACTAGAAGGGAGGCCAGGCCTTCCCTGAGGGGCATCCTCCACCACCAGGCAATTTGTAGAGCTCTGCTCTGATGGCTTCCGTGCCTGGGAGAAGGGAACATGTGTCAGGAGGCTGGGGGAGAGGGCACGTCACAGGGAAAAGCAGATGTTTCTATGATGGGGTGGATTACTGCCCACACTACAGCTGGACTCCAGGGTCCTCAGCCAGGTTGCCTCACAGTGAGCCTGCACAGGGGACTCAGCCATGCCTCTGAGATCCAACCCACTCTGGGCCAGCCAGCCAGTTGCAGAAGACATGGTGAATCTAATAAGGAGGGGGATTGCTGACAGGCTCAGAGTGAACATAAATCAGATGATGGAGAACTGGAGAGAGGGCCTAGGTTCTGAGGAAGAGGAAAAGATACAATTAAACATTACAAGCAAGGGGCAGATCTCAGGACTGTGCCCAGTTCTTCCTTAAGTGGCTTTACCAAAGTGTAATGGCAGACCAAAACACATTCCTCACGTGTGTGTGTGAGGAGGTACACTCATTCTGGAAGAAGATATATTGAGCCTTTCTCGGGACCATGCCAAGCCATGAGGCTATACCTCAGCCTTTCAGATGCTCGCAGGATGGCAAGGGAGGAGAACACAGGCCTTTATGACGTCCGGTAAGAGCAGCTATGGTGGCTTGTCCACTTGTTGTTCTGGTTCATTTTCTGTAGCATTTGAGACACCAGGGAAAAAAAATCTCCATGCCAATGCAAGAGCAAAGATTACGGGAGGGACATCCATAGGAGGTTGGCTTGTGTGTCTGGAGAGACAGTCATATGAGGTTGGCTTGTGTGTCTGGAGGGACAACCATAGGAGGCTGGCTTCTGTGTAGGGGAGAGGGAGATGGTTGAAGGGGCTATGGAGACCTTCTATACTTGGCCTTGTAGGTTGGAGAAAAGGTAGGCAATTACAGGGTGCTGGGATGCAGAAAGGCAGTCCAGGGACAGGACAGTCCATGCAAAAGCCCTGTGGTGGGAAGGAAGACGGCGGCTGCTGTGCTCAGCAGCAAACTGCAGATGTGAGGACAAGGACATGTGGAGGTCTGTTGGGAAGGGGCCATTGCCTGGGATTTTGTTTGTTTTTGCTTTTGTGTTTTCATATAGGTAGTGTGGAGACAGACATAGATTACCGGAAGGGGGAGTATGAGAGTAAGGTGGGTGTTCTAGAAATAGCCCTTCCAGTACAATAGATAGGCCACAGTAGGCTCTGTCCTGGCCATGATAGGGGAAAAGATGAAATCTGACCCAATACCCTGTCCATGGAGGCAGAGGGCACAGGGAAGTTTTGATGTGAACATTTCTAGGGACAGGCTTGACGTGCCTTTTTAGTGTCATAGCTGAGGTGACAGAGGAAAGCAGGTCCTGACTGCCTTTATATTCCAGCTTGAGGAGAAACAGGTGGCAGGAAGGGTTCCCTTGAGGAAATCTAGGAGCCCTTCTGGATGGCACATTCCACCACTGCTGACCCCAGTCTCTCTAGCAAACATACTGATGTGGTGATTCAGCAGATGAGAGCTCTAGACCCACCTCCACCAGCACCAGATGTGCAGCCCCAGTGAGCTCTCCCCTCCTCTGACCATGTGCGTCACAGCTTCCTTTTCAGGAGATGGAATCACCCAGAAACAGAGCCGATGTGAGATTATAAATCACATGCTTATTTCAAGTGAATCCTAGAGAATCACAAGGAGAATTTCTGTATACTAGGCGGCTTGGTACATTCTCAATTTACAACACCTTCCATTGACCACTGCACCTGTAAGTATAAGAGCATCTGAATTCATGAAGACCCAGGGCTATGGACGAGGGGCCTCCCTGAGTCTGTGTCAGGGGTAACCCCAGATGGGATGACCCATCCACACACACCATGGAAGTCAGGGCTAATGTTCACTTGAACATCTGGAAGATAACCAGATGTGTCACCAAGGCTTGGAGAGAAGTGGTTCCCCAGAGCCACATGTCAGTCAGTCTCCCTGCTACCTCTTCTAGGCTCCACCTGTTGGACGCTGGTTTTATTCTCTACCTAAACAATTAAGCTCTAAAATACCAAAACCAGATCATTATCCTTCCAAGGTTTCAAAGCAAGATTACTAGCTGAAACACAAGCAATTAGCTACTTTCTGACATTCCCTGACTTTCCTCTTCCCATCAGCTCTGCTTTGTGTTAGGTAGCAGAGATCTGGGACATGAGAAGTTGTGGTCACTGCTGAGACAGGAGAGGATGCTGGGATTTATCAGCTGGGAATATCTAAGGTCAGGAGGACATGGGTCCAAGGGTGGTATTGGCATTTGTACCATTGCGGAGAGTTACTCTTCACAGAGACTTGCTTGGCAGCTTAGGGCCATCTATGGCTTTCTAGGACATGTCACAGCTCTATGATGTGTGAGCCAATGGCAACATATATGCCATGGACCCAGAGAGGATCTTTGAAGGGTTTGTGAACCTTCTACATTCCAACGTCTAGGAGGTTCCTAATTATCCTAGAAGTAAAGTCTATAGGTTTCATTATATTTTTCTTTCTAAGGGTCAGGGGAAGGAGAAATGGTTTGATTTTTGCTTGTTTTTTCCTTTTTAAAATAAATCTTGTGTATAGATGTTTTGCCTACACAGGCATGAAGTACCCAAAGAAGCCAGAAGAGGGCTTCAGATCCCCTGGAACTGGAGTTAAAAAGCTCAGCTATCATATAGGTACTAGGAATGGGAACCTAGGTTTTCTGGAAGAGCAGCCAGTGCTCTTCTCCCCTGAGCCATCTCTGTAGTCTGAGATTAGATCGTTTTGTTGTGACTACAGACAGAGCCGCATTCTTAAGGTTTGTGGGTGGTGTAAAGAATCATGAAACAAGATGGAGGGATGGCATGCATGAAGACCAGAGTTCCATCCCCAGAACGCACTCTAATAAGCTTACTGTGGTGGCATGCTCTTATAATCCAGTGCTAGGAGGTGGAGACAGGAGATTCTTAATGCTTTCTGTCTAGACAGTCTAGCTGAGTCGGTAATTTACAGGCCAGTGTCCCATAAAACAAAGTGGGTGGCTAACAGCTGAGGAATGAGAAATGTGCCTTAAGGTCACATCCATGTGGGTGCTGTGGAGGCCAGAAGAGAACACAGGAGTCCTGAGAACTGTAGCTACAGGCTGGAGTGAGTCTCCCAACACAGGTGCTGGGGGCTGAGCTCGGGTCTCCTGGAAGAGCAAGTGCCCTTAGCAGCCGAGCCATCCCTTCCAGCTCCTCTATTGCTTTCTGTATGTCTTCCACCTAACCATCACTTCCAAACAGCACACTCTCAGTCTCACTTCCTTCTGAACCACGCCCCCACCCCCACCTCTGTGGCTTTGCAAACACAGCTCCTTCAGGGGAGACAGCAGAGCCTGTGTCTTGCTCTTTTTCTTGGCTCTCAAGCCTTCTATCATGAGGTTATACATAACTATAGCATATATATTTTTATATATGTAAAGCTGATGTAGCTATAGCACCTGGTCTCTGTACATTCACACTGTTTTCAGGCTTTGCTGTCCAAGCAAGAGTTCCCTAAGGAAGATGATCACCCAGTGTGGGACCTGAGATCACAGGGCATATGCACACCCAGTTTTACCAGATAAACAAACAACGAAGCTTTAGTGCCTCACAGCCTGCTTGTTGTCCCTTAAGATATCAAAAGTAAAAGTACTATTAACAATCAAACCATTTCTTCCAGAATGTTCTTACCTGTGTGCAGAAGCCCAGCATAGCATGAGAGCTGGGGAGCACCCACACCCTCTCAGCAGTGAGAGCCCAGCGTAGCGTGGAGCTGGGGGTCACCCACACCCTCTCAGTGGTGTTACTCTGGCTGTGGTGTGATGAAGATCAGCAATGGCATTGTCACTTTGCTGTGCTGGATAACTGGTGAGACAGGACACTTTGTTTATGTTTCTTGGCCCAAAGGGCATCTTTTCTGTAGGGAAACAAGACAACTACTTGCTTTTCTGCCAAGCTGTTAGGCAGTTTTTAAAGTTTGCTGATTCATATAATTTTTTGCTGTTGTTTCTCAAAAGTATGTTCTAGAAATCGACTGTCCACAGCTCTAGGAATTGCAAATATCATCACAAAAATGCATTTGTGGATGCATTCTTTTTCTCGGGGGGAGTCTGAGAACTTTTCATTTGTGCTATATTACAGGCTCATTTAATTTATATTATAGGTTGTATAAACAGGAGGGCTGTGGGCCAGAAACCTCAAACTTTCATTAAGCTCACTGGTATTAGAGCCAGAAATCAAGGGTGTGTCACATACACGCTGTTCGTGTGGCTTTTTTGGGAGAATGCTTGCCTAGCATGTGTAAGTCCTGGGTTCCATCCCTAACACTGCATAAAGTAGGTGTGATGGCCCTGGCTCTTGGGAGGTAGAGGCAGGAGCATCATACATGCAAGGCCATCCTTGGATACATAGTGCATTTGAGCCAGACTGGGAAACAAACCCTGTCAGGGAAAATCAGTGTCATGTTCAAAGTCAAGATGCTCTTAGATTCCCTTGAAATTTCAGGCTGCAGCCCTTAGGTGCTTTGTCACCCCAGGTACCCAGTGTCTTTGTGCCTTTTCTCAGTGCTGTGATCAAACACCCCGACAAGAGCACTAAGGGACAAAGTGATTTTAGCTTGTAGGTTAAGGTACAGTCCATCATGACAGGGAAACGGAGGCAGCAGGAGCTTGAAAGCTGGTCACATGCTATCCCCAATCAGCAAAGAGAAAGATAACACAAGCTGTTGCTCAGTTCCCTTTCTCCATCCCTAAGCAGTCCAGGATCCCCAGCCAGGGAAAACTGGCCTGCCTGTAGTTAAGATGTATCTCCCCACCTCAATCAACACAGTCAAAATAACCTGCCACAGGCATGCCCAGAGGCCATGTCCCAGGTAATTTAGGTCTTGTCAAGTTGACAGTTAGCACTAAATATCACGCTGAGGGTGACCACCTTTGGCTGTTCAGTTGTCCAAAATACCCACAAGCACCCAGCCACTCACACTATGCCCCGTGCTTACCTCTGTGGTGACTATTGTAAGAGCCAGAAAAACCACACCAACCATCAAGACTCCCGGGACACCAACTTTACAACTTTTGCATCTTTGCAAGCAAATCCTGGACAGAAACAATATACAAAGAGATTCATCTTGGCTCACAGTTTCAGGCTCACAGTCCATGGATGCTTGGCTCCATGCACTTGGCCAGCTCATCACGGCAATGAGAGCAGGTGGGGAGAGGCTTCGCACCTTATAGTGGACACACAGAAGAGAGGGAGGAGAGTTCAGGAACCTCTACCCTTCTGAGGCATGCTCCCAGTGACCTACTTCCTCCAGGAAGGTCTCACCTAAAGTTTCCACAACTTTCTAGAACAGCACCACCCAATGGGACCAAGAATTCAGCACTAATGTCTGTGGTTGTCAATTCTCATTCCAACCACAACACAACAGGTGAGTGTCTTTAATCCAACCCATTTCTAATACATCTCTCTAAAGACAGTGCTGGTTTTCAAAAGTTAAGGGCACAGTCTCATAGGCTGCTTCCCCAAGATCCAGGTGCCTGTAGCAAGCCCCTGGCCATGCCCTGTGCTTCTGGCCCATTGGCTTTATTTGAGGTCATCACATGAATCCCCTATAATTCAATTAATTTGCTAGTGTGGCTCACAGGAACTGGGGACTCACTGCACCTGTGCTCACTGGCCACATATGTTTCAGAAGCTATAGATGAAGCTGTTGGAAAGGGTATACAGGGCACAGTGAAGGAGAAGGACATAAAGCCCCACCTACCCACTTTCTAGGCCCTTCTATGTATTTATCAGTTCAGAAGTTTCCAAACGCTGCTGCCCACTACACTGGCAAGATGAACCACTAAAGGCATTTCTAACTACTCCCTTTACTGCAAAAGTCCAAAGCTTCCAAACATGGCTCAGTCCTACCAGTAGCCAGCTTCTACTGAAACTGTACAGGAGCCCACCAAGTGTCACTCCTTAGAGAAAGAGATGCTTCTGCCATCCAGGGAACTTGAGAGGACCAGAATTTCATGTCCAGAGCTGAAGTGGAAACCTACCATCAGGACAAAAGATGCTCCCAGCACTGAAGTTGCATAAGAAATGACAACAGTCTCAGGAGCCCCATGCTAGGACCAGGAGCCAAAGATGCAATCCATATTTCTCCTCAGATTACAATATCCTGGTTGTAATTGTGTGGTCCTGCAGATGTTCATGGCAGGGCTACTCTATACAGACAATTTCCTCTTAGCTTCTGACCTGAAGATAAGGCCTGGTAGACTTAACTCTTTAAAGAGAACAGAGAGAAAAGGGTTCCGGAAAGGACATGACCTCATCTCTGGCCGACTCAGTGGTGACCAATATGAAGACAGGCGTGAGATTTGGATGGTCTTCAGAGTGTGCGGGTCTCTTTGATCTGCTGGGAGAGAGAGAACAGAGAATAGTTACCAGAAGTATTTGGTTTCCTATTTAATGCAGGCACAATTTGATTTGCATCTCATTTACATCTATTTGTGGGCTGAATCTTAAAGGGACAAATTTACAGATAAAAAAATCATACAACCTGCTATAGCTAGTTTATACGGAATATGGAGGCCTTTACAGGTCTTGAAGCTCAATGAGGTTCAGAACTGCCTCCTGGAAGGGCTGGCTCATTCATGAAGCTTGTTTCTTAAGTATTTACTATGAGTCAGCTGCTATACTAGGAACTCCATGCTGATAAGCAGTAACTCAAGCCTGTGTGGTGTAGTTATGGAATGAAAACTGGTTCAGGTGATGCCATGTGGTGGAATAACTTTGTGGTTGGCACTATGGCTTTGGGGCTCCGCACTGACTTTGCTACCTGGGTGTTCTCGGACATGGTATTTACTATGCAAGGAGCTTTAATCCCCCTGTCAACAGAATGAGAATAATAACAGGCTTAGGTCTAAAATTCACTTGAAGATAAAGGTGTAGATGCATGCTTAAGGCACAAGGCACCAACATACAGGAAGCAGAGAGAACCAAGTGTAAGGCCAGCCTGATGTCCACATCTCTGGTTGATGGACTGGTCATCCACTGAAGTGTAGTATTAGCCGGTTCTATAGTCTAACTTGCCAGCTTCTGCCCCCACCAACCAGAGATGTGCAAGTAGGTGGGGTCTGGGAGGGCTCAGGTGTCCACATCATAATGATTTCATGTGAGGGGCACCAGGCTGGAGATTCTTTTTCTCTTACATTGTTTTTCCTTGTGTAAGAAATGCTAGATGCCTTTGATCATTTCCAGTATTTTCTTCCTGTCCCATCAACCTGAAGTCAACAGGGAAGATGGAGGTACTCCTGTTACCACAAGTAGCTAGAGTGTGCAGGACGCACACTAGTGACCCTCAGAAATGTGTCCCACAGAGTCTTGCAGCAGTGACTTCAAAGCTGTCCTGACCTGATGTGGGATTCCCCTCTGTTTGCTCTGAATATATCTTATTACCATTGGTTAATTAAGAAGTTGTTTTGGGCCTATGGCAGGGCAGAATGGAGCAAGATGGGAATTCCAAGCAGAGACAGAGGAGAAAAGAAGGCAGAGTCAGAGAGATGCCATGTGGCTGCTGAAGGAGAAAGATGCCAGAACCTTACGGATAGGCTGCAGCCTCGTGGCAATACACAGATTAATAGAAATGGGTTAATTTAAGATATAAGAGTTAGTTAACAAGGAGCCTGAGCTAATAGGCCATGCAGAGTTGTAATTAATACAGTTTTGTGTGATTATTTAGGTCTGAGCGGCTGGGAAAGAAACCAGCAATCTCCTACCACACCGTCTAACCTAAAATATAATATATAATATAAATGTAACCTAATCACATAAAGAACTTTTTGGACCTAGGGAGATGGCTCAGTCAGCAAAGCACTGGACTCACAAATAGGAGGGCCTGAGTTTGATCCCCATCACGCCTGTGAAAAAGCTTGGTATCATGGTACACACTTGTAACCTATAATCCCAGAGATGTCAAGATGTGATGCAGAGACTGGTGGATCCGTGGAGCTTGCTGGCCAGTGAGCCTGTCTTACTTGGTGAAGTTCCAAGTTAGTGAGAGACACCGTGTTTTCAGAATCCCTCCCCCGGGAAGATGCAAACACATCTGTCCCCTTCTTATACGGTCCAAACAACAAACCAAAGTACCCTTCCACTCAAGTTCACCGTGTGAATCAGGAGTTTGTCTAGCTTAACTACAGAGCATGGGTGAGGGGCCCCTTACAGGAGCATGGGGACACCAAAGCAGCCACACTGAAAAGCCTTCACCCAGTATGGCTGATGGCTTTGCCGTAGCCACATAGGTGGAGACCCTTCTGATGACCTTTCACAGTGTGTGTACTCCAGCACCTCCTGAGACTGGGAGCCACATGTCACTAGGGTGGAATTACATACAGATGATTGGGAAGAAGGGTTGGAGTCTTGAATTAGGGTCTAATGGCCTCTCCTGACGCCAGTCTTCTGTGAGGGTGGCAGCAGTCAACAAGCCCTGTGGTAATGGACTCTTTCTTGCACAGCTGATCTGATGAAGATAGTGTTTTCTCCTTACAGCACTCTGTCTCAGACAAGTGGAAGGCAGTTGAGGAAGAATATCTGAGGTTGCTCTATGACCTTCACACACACCTACACACATGTATACTTACACACACACCTGCACACATGTATGCTTACACACACATACCTGTACACATATATACTTACACACACACCTGCATGCATGTATACTTACACACACACTCCTGAATACATGTACACTTACACACAAACCTGCACACATGTATACTTACACACACACACACACACACACACACACACACACCTTTCTACCCCTCCTTCTCTGTCCCCAAGTTTAATTCATCGACTCTGGCAGGGTTGGCTTTGACCCTTTGAACACACCGCACCGGTGGCCCATTCAACAAGAAGCCCGACCCGCTGGGGAGAGCACAACGAGAGCAGGCTTTAGGGCCACATTGTTAGGCCTTCTGCCATTCACTAGCTGTGTGGCCTGGAGGGTAACTGACGTTCTCCTTCTTCTAAAACAGCAATGACCTGCCAGGCATGCCTGTGCCTGAAGTGATTGTGTGGGTCCCCCTGAGGTAACACCTGGCTTGGAGGGAGTCGCATTGCTACTTGCTATTATTAGGGTATACTGTGTGCAAGAAGAGCAGACTTGACTTGAGTCAAATCCGGACTGCCCTGTAATGCTGGCTATTTCCTTGAACCTCATAGTTTCAGTAGCCACAGAGGCCAGCGGCATGGGGCACCTATGCCCATTCCTTTCCCCTCTCTGGGTCTCCTATAAACTCTCAACATCTGTTTTTGTTCACAGCACTTGTCTGGTGTCTCTTCCTGTTCTCAACAGGACACTTGTGTCATCTGCTCCCCAGGAGACTGAAGCCCTCAGGAGGCACAGCCTCTGTGCTCATCTCCCGGCTTCCTCAGAGGCTGGGTCTGCACACAGGGCCCAATGACAGTTTGCTGGGGTCCCTCGGGGGCTATATGCCGCCTTCCTTTCTGGCTTTGTCTATGCCTCTGCTCGTAGTAGTTGGGTTCACCCAAAGGCACCATGGAGGGGTGACACATGACAGGTGCAGCTCACAAGTGTGGGCTCAGGATTTTGACCTTCCTAGGAATTGACTAAGACATCAGCTTCTGTGGAACAGATCATATTTATGTATATTAGTTGCCTTCAAGGAAAACCATCAATATTAATAGCAACAATGAGGACCATGCATGTGGTCCTTGGGGTTTAGGGTCAGGAGGGCAAAGGACTGGAGTCACCAGCACCAGGGCTGGGGTGAGATGGAGCTGCAGGGAGGAAAAGGGGCTCATGGCTACAGGTTGCCCCTGACAGCTGCCCTTGGGTCTGCATTCTAGACAGTAGCTTCTTCATCTCCCAGGTGGATTTGCTATTAACAAAAATTATTCATTGCTAAACAGCTAATGAACGTTTGTGGTTGAAAATCCAAAAGGCACCAAAAGGATCCAGAGTTAAAAGTTGCCCTCTCTCCCAGTTTCCTTCCCGGAGGCAGCCAGGGCTACCAATCTGTGTGTGTTCTTACAGAGACAGTATGTTTCCATTAGAGGAAAATATTTATGCTCTATGTTTGTGTGTATAAAAATATTTATGCTCTGTATTTGTGTATTTCCTCCACTTGCATGAAATGGTGGCCACTAGTGCCTGTCATCCTGCACCGTGCTTCTGTACCCTGTGCTGTGGTTTGGAGGTGGGTGCCCAGTAACTTCCAGAGCATTGTGCTTGCCTGGTGCCTGTTAGCAAAGGACTCTTGCTTTATTTAGCCACGCCTCTCTCAATGGACATACAGGCTATTCTTTATTTGTTTGTCTGTCTGTCTGTTTTTCTAGAGAGGATTTCTCTGTGTAACAGCGTTGACTGTCCTGGAACTCACTTTGCAGACCAGGATGACCTTGAACTCATAGAGATCTGCCTGTCTCTGCCTCCCGAGTGCTGGGATCAAAGGTGTGCACCACCACTCCCCAGCCAGGTTATTGCATCTTTCAGAGGCAGTTATCTACAGTCCTCATCTTGCATGGCCCATACCAGCCAAGCTTGTTTGGAGGGCACTTGACGTCACCCAGCAGCTTCTGCACCTGTCACCCATGCATCTTCCCTGATGCACCATCTGCTTCAGCCCATTTCCAGGTGAGTTTCTCTCCTCTCTCCTTCCTGTTATAGGAATCTCCAAGGCTCAGCATCCCCAAACCTAGCGCAAAATTTGAGTTCTACAACACCCTCTGTGCACCTTCTGGCCCACCTTCACCATCACCACATCCTGAGTCTAAGGCTTCGCCAGGGCTTGGACCATTGCAGCAGCTTTCCTTCTTGTAAAGGACCAGACAAGGTCCACACAGGAGTGGACTCTCAAATGCCCATTCCCGCCTTGTCCCGCTCCTATCATGCTCTGCCCCCATGTTACTCTATAACGTCCCAGAAAACTTCCATCTTTTCTCCTTGTGTGCCTTCTGCCAGGGCCGCCATCCATACCCAGGTGCTCTGCTTTACCGTCCTAACTCCAGCTTCCTTCAAGTCCCAAAATTAAAGTTATTTCCCCAAGAAGGCTGCTCTGACCTACCATTTTAAAGAGGTCAGTCATCCACGGTACTCTGTCACAATGCCTATCCATCCCCTTAACTCAGTCGCCACACTAGGTAGTTAGATATTTGCTTTTGTGTCTCTGTAGTGGCCACCCTCTCCATTGGACTGTCAGGGCTGGAGGGCAAAGCTGTGAATCTCACTCTCTGTTTTACCTCTTGTCCTTCCGTGGGACTGATTGGTGTTTGCTGAGTAAATGATTGTGTCTGAGTCCTTGTTCTTAGCCAGGTCTTATGTCTGGGACTGGGCAACAGGGGCCATGTACCTTTCTAGAAATACAGGGCAAGAAGTAGAGTTCTTCTGCCAGAGAGTCTAGGAGGAGAAGGCTTTGACAGTAACAGAGATGGAAGGAGCACTGACAGTGAGTGTCAGGCTGTTAAAGTCCCACCTGCACCCCACAAGACACGTGACTCCCCCAAACAGCAGTGATAGCAATGAATGTGGTCCAGCGAAGAACTGTAAACTTATTTAAAACAGTACAAGACTTTTTTTTTTGGTAACTCAATTTTGCAGTGTATGACATGGTATATCTCAGTGTCAAAAAGTTGAGCACTCTTGTGAGGGACATGCAAGTCTGTTGCATTTGGATAGTGTAACCCAGAGTAACCAGAACACAAGCACATGTGAGACAGGCTAAGTTCCCTGGGAAAGTGCATGTTGACAGGTGAAAGTGGGTCATTCTGCTGTTGACTCTGTTCCCTTGAGTCCCCTGCCTTTCTCTTGGTCCTGGCAGAGGGAAGAAGTTCCACAAACATGAGATTTCAACACATGTATGGGATACCGCCTTGTTTTGTAGGGAAACCAGTGCAGCTATATTCAGGAGCCACCCTCAGTGGTTCTCCCTCTGCTTAGACTTACAGAGTATCTTTATAGGAGTTTGAAGGAGCTCAGATGCTGGGGCAGAGATCCACTCGCCAGATTCAGTATCTTAAAAATAAAATTTTCTTCCTTCATGTTGTAGCTTGGGATGGAGAGCCCTGCCTCTCACCGACATCTGGAGACTCAGAATCCTTCACCATTCCCTAGGAGGTCGCCAGAGTCTCTACAGGTTAAGTCTTGTGTCTCGGTCATATTTTGGCTATATACAGGGGGAGGGGGAAATAGACCAAAAATAGACCAGGCCTGTTGTCTTAAAGATGCTGGCTTGGATGGGGCACACATCCCTTCTGCTCAAATCCCATTGTTGAGAATCTCACCTGCTACAAATGAGGCTGGAAAGTGTGGTCTATTTGGGCAGCCAGGTGCCTACTGATAACTGTGCTACTCTGGGGACAGAAGCATGGAATTCAGTGGACATGGAGGAACCTTCTGTTGTGGACCTAGGGGACCTTGTGGAGGAGCAGGTAACTCAGGACTTCAGAGGGTGGTCTCCAGAACCCTAGGGTTCATCATCCAGGACATGAGCCATGGCCTTAATTCTCTGCTGTCAGGTACTGGGGCTCCTCTCCCTTTTCTCTGACCACACCTATGTCACTGGGTCACCTCTCAAATCCCTCTTCTCTCTTATGTCAGTGATAATCAGGCCCAGTCATGGCCTCTGGAGCCCAGTTAAGAGCCCCATCAACAAAGTCCCAGTGCTTCATGGGAACTGTGTTTCCAGACAAACTCGTTCCAGGGCTTGAGAAGCACCTTTGAAGAGGCATCAAGAAGCCTTTAAGAATAAATCATTGTCACTATGACTGGCGCAGGCATCCAGGAGTTCTGGCCAGTACTGGAGTCGCCCAACAGGTGTCGCTGTGTGTTCTTGGAAGGAATAAAAGTGGGTTTGGTTTTGTTTTAAGAAAGCTGTGATCTAAAATTAACTTTAATTGAACTTTTATTACAAAGAGGATAAAACTTACTCATATTAAAATGAATGATAGCTAATATTTATCAAGCACGTCCATGGCCGAGGTCATAAGCTGAATTCTCCACACTCCAGGAGGCCTACAGTCAGACGAGGAAATGGTGGCTCCAAGACTACCAGCACAACCAGGATCTGGACTCATTCCACCCTCATCTGGAAGCTTCCTTCATAACAAAGCCACCAGAGTAAGCTGTACCCAAGTGACTCTTCTATTGTGGTCTCTACATTCTAGGCTTATATCTATCCCCATTGGAAGGGGAGACATAGAGAACAAAGAACACTCTACTTGGGGGGAAGGACCACTCATGTGGGCCTTGTGCACCTGTGGAGAATGGGGACCATTGCCACCCAGGAAGGACAGCTCTCTCACAAGGGTGGGCAGCCTCCATACCCACGGCAAAGGCACCTCCCATCATTGTCCACAGTGACAAAAGTCAGCAGGGCCTTGCTATTACTCACATCTCTTTCTTGGCCTCCTCCATTCCTCCTCTCACTCGCCAGGGCTGACTCTTCTTGCTCTTCCCACCATCAGCTCCTGTCATTCCCTGATTATTCTATGTGCCAGTAAAAACAGTAATGTTCCCTTCTACCTAGAGATCCATTTTCTGCAGAGCCTAGCCGTGGTCTGCCAGATGGACCTGGCTTTGCCTCCACCTCTGGCTCTAGATCATTACCCCAGGTTCAACCCAATAGGTACTCCTCCAGTTTCAAAGAAAACAGGAGGCAAAGCTTGTGAAGAACTTCTGCACACTCTCTGCCTCCGTGGAAAACCACATGGCTATCAGAAAAGGGTTCTAAAGATCTGGGAAGATGGCTCAGTGAGTAAAGTGCTTACCTTGTAAGTATAAGGACTTGTGTCCAATCCCAGGGCCCACATTTTAAAAAGTGCTAGGGGTTGGAGAGATGACTCAGAGGTTTAAAATGCTTCCTGCTCCCAGTACTTACACAGGCAGCTCACACTACCGTAACTCCAGCTCCAAGGGATCTGGCCTCTTCTTTCTGAGCTCCATTGCACCTGCACACACATGGTCTACTACACATACACATGGCTAGAAATAAAATAAATCTTTCTGATTAAAAACCACTGGCCATGGTAGAACACACTTATAATCCAAGTGTCTAAGGCATAAACAGATCCGCAGGGCTTGCTCTGGTCAACCAGCCTAGCTCACTTGATGAGTCTCAGGCTAGTGAACAGATCTGTCACATATAAATAAGCACATAATCTTAGAAGTGACACCTGGTGTTGTACGAGAGAGAGAGAGAGAGAGAGAGAGAGAGAGAGAGAGCGCTAGAGCTGTAGGGAAATCTGTTTAGCCCACCCAATCTGCCAAGCTTACCAGAGAACAAGACACTGGAAAGTAAGTCACTTTTGAATGCTTGAATGTTCATTTCATGTAGCCACACACAACCTCACCCCTGTCCTTTGCATCTGTCTCCGATCCTGCCAGCACCCCTTTTCTGACCCCTCTTCTGGCAGAATGCTTAAAGCCACGTTCCCCACAGTACCCTCCCAGTTCTGTCCTAACTGGAGTGCTGAGTTCTGAGTGCTAGGGTAGGACCCTCCAGGGATTCTCCCTGACCTTGAATTTGCAAGACAGCCAGGATGCAGAGTCTGAAAAAATGTCTTTTCCCATCCTTTTCTTGGATATCAGCTTTCTTAGGGCCAAAGATTGCCTCAGCCCCTTCTCAGTTCTCACTCAGGCCTGGCTCTTCACAATAACCAGTCACATGGAGCAAGAACCAGGGATGGAGTTCAGCCTCACTCTGTCCAGCCTCACTGTGGTTCCCATGGCAACCACTGGCAGGTCATCTAGTCCTTCTCCTCCCAGAGCCCTAACCCCAAGGGACCTGACCGGACTCTCTAAGCAAGATGGACAGTGGAGAGGGCTCCCTGGAACTCAGGAACTGGGAACTCCATTTGTCACCCTGGCCTGTTCTGTGTGCCCATTCTGCAAGTCTCTTAGAGACAATATTATGTGTCATCCTCAGATGAGTAGTGGCACTGCCCCTGATGAGGCTCCCCCCTTGGAGCCAGCCTCTGCCTACCTCTGAGCTGGAAGGTGGATTGAACTGTCCACATGGATGGAATGAAAACCGTCAGGGGTCACAGGTTCATGCCAGACTCAGGTCTCCAATTCCCAAAGTTTTCAGAACCAGGTGGGCAGTGGAAGTTAGAAAAGTGGAAGGGGCAGAGGTCACAGTGTAGGGCACCTTGCTGGGCACTGCCTGAGGCCTGGTGGAAGAAGACTGGGAGGGCAGCTTATGACTAAGATCACAACTCGTGGTCTACCCTGTGCTCAGACGGCTCCGACTCCCCTCCTCAGAGCCTGCTGCCTGAGGCAGACAGAGGAGGGGCCAAAACAGGCCTGCTGCTTACATTACAAATGCCACCTCTCGGGGCTGTGGGATGCTGAGGGAGTGGTTTGGGCAGCAGCATGGCCCTGCACTGCTATCTATTGCCTCCCTCTGTGGCAGCGCCCAGCACAGCTCTGATTTAGCTGCTCTCAGTCATCCTTAGAGTCCAGTGGGTGGGTGATGCGCCTTCCCACCCTAGAAGGGGACATAAGGAAGAGAGGTGAGGCGGGGAGGGGAAGCAAGAAGGAGAGAGTTAGTTCCTGGAGGCTCTGTGAAAGGGGCCAGGCTGCTCTGATTCTCCTCATGGGACCTATGAGTGGGGATGGGCTGTTCTGGTACGCAGTAGAAAGCTCATGTGGCACACGTGGCAGAAAGTCCGGGAGATGACCATGTGTTCTCTCCCCTTTCCATCTGCAGCCAGCACGCAGCATGGGAGTGGAGAGAGTGTCTGGATACAGGGTGGGGGAGACCCAGGTGCACCAGCTCCCTTTGCTTCTGAATCTCTCTGTGTGTCTCTTTCTGACTATCTTCTCCTGTCCCTCAGAACAGCAGTTTCTGTCTCTCAAAATGGCGAGGGCACAAGGAGTTGCCTGTGCAGACGGCACAGGAAGGGCCAGCTGGGGGAGGGTGGGACCTTTAATGGGCCCATGCCCCCTGCTTCCTCCCTACAGGGTTCCCATCTTTGGGTCTGGCCAGGCTGCACCCTCACAGACTATGGTCATTTTATCTCAGATTCACAAGCCAACTTCCCGTACTCTGCAAGACTAGAGGCACCAGGTAGAGTATAGCAGCACGACCTAGCTCTTCCAGCAAGGAGTAGCCAGTGCTGGCCCGCTTGACCGTGGGGACCTCCTAAGCTACAGTTATGGCAGGGATGACTCCCTTTAGGGGCTGCTGGAGAACCAGGTGAAATGGCATGAGTCCAGTTTGAGCCTGTTTCTATGCTGGTCCCTCATGCCACAGAGGCTTGGTGCCCCTTACTAGCCACAGAAAAGCTTGTCCAATCAGCAGGCTCTATCCCCTCTCCCATCCTCTGGACACCTGGCTTTAACAGAAGGCTTGCATTCTGCATGGTGGTGCCTGTTGGGAGGACCCTGCCTGACCCTCACCAAAGCACCCTCATGTCCCTCCCTCTGCCCTAGTCACTCCTCCAGTCCCGTTATGGGGCCAGATAATGACCAGGTTTGCTTTGGTTTTTATCACCCATACCCACAGGTCCTCTTCCTGGCCCTTTCTTTCTATAGGAAGCCTGGATCACAGGATAAAAAGAGGCAGATGTGAAAGCAAAGGTCCTTTCTGAAGTGTTCAGCTGGTGGGGATGTTTGATTTTGAATCTAACAAGCTCATCTATTTTTTTCTTAAGAGACAAAAGGGAAAGAGGGATGGAGACAAAGAACTTGAGAGCAGTGACAGAAAAAATGAACCAGAGATGGGGGGGGGTGGCAGCGACTGGGGGCAGAACAGCCAGAGCAGAGACCTCTCTCCAGGGTCACCTCCGCCTACCTCCACCCTCTGCAGCCTACACCTTAGCAGCTCTGAGCCACCTTGCCCTCCTGAGGGAGGTGACAGCTTCCTGCCCAGGGTGACAGGGATCTGTCTAAGATTCCGGGGCTTCTGCTGCAGTGGAGACTTTCCCACTGCAGGAGCTTGCATGGGTTTGAGTGGTGCTGTGGAACCAGGGCCCCTGCCTCCCTCCCTCCTGGGACCGAGCAACCATGAAACCCTGGCTTTTTCTGCTCTTCCCTTCCCTTCCCCCTTCCCTCGCCTGCTTTGTCTCCTGGTCTTCCATTGATTTCCTATTTGAGAGCAATCCCAGCCTGCACCACTACAGATCCAGGCCTCTGAGCCCGGAGAAGGTTGTTCTGAGCCTGTGAATCAGAAATGAGCGCTGGTTTTTATTAAAGGCAAAAGAAAAAATAATCTGATTTTATGAAAGCAAAACACCCAGTTATAAGCCAAGCGAGTGATCCTCAGGACCTCTAACTGCTAAGATAATATTTTAAACCCTGCATATACTTCTCAGCCCTGGAGTAGTGCAAATCTGTGGGCGTTGCTCCTTTCCCCTCCACCCCCACCCTCTTATTTCTAGGTCACTGTGCCCTCCCCTCCTAAGAGCTCCCATGCAGGAAATGCTATGAATTCCTTCCCAGTCCTGAGCCTCCAAAATTAATGGGATCACTGGAAGTTGTAGGAGGATGCCTGGGAAGGAAACATGCTGGAGGCAGGCAGAGGTCTTATTTCTCTGAGCTCTAGGTTGAGAAGCTTCCAGCCAGGTGATGATCCAAGCCCACCAGCCCTTGGGGATGCCTCTGCTGAAGGTAACAAGACCCCTTTTAGCCACCTGGAGCTGGCAGGGGAAGCCTCTTTCTCTTCTTGCCCTACCACCCTCTGAACCTATCTCCTATAATTTTCTTCTCATCGTATCTGGGTCCTGGGCCAGGAGTCTTTTATCTTTTTCTTTTGGTTCCTTCAAACTAACTTGCATCTACCACTCCACAGAACCTGCTCTTGCTAAGGACACCAACGTTATATGGCACTTTTCTGGGGGACACACACTAATGTATATTCATACCAGATAAGAAACAGAAGACAGAACAAAGTAAGACACCACCGAAGCACAATTTAGTACTTACTTAGAACCTCAGTTTATTAGGGTTACTTCCAGAATCAGGCAAGTCAAAGACAGTTTCATCACCAAAACCTTGTCTCCTGCATGGCCAGTAACTCTAGCTGGAACCCCAGGACTCCTGCATGACCTACAGCAGCTGTACAGGCCAGAGAGTTTCTTCCAAGCAGCTGAGTTTGCCTAAGTCTCCTCAGCAGTCTTTATTGCTTAAACAACCTTGAAGAGCAAAGGACCTTTGCGTCTGATTGGTTCAGGGACTTCCTGAGATTTGTGAATTGTTTACATTCTGAGTCTTACAAGCTTCGGTTCAGGATAGAATGTTTCACTGGGAGGAAACTGCTACACAACAACCAATGCCCTCAAGAACACCAAGAGCTACTCCTTAGCGCTCACCTAACTTGGTCCAGCAGCAAGTTTGGTACATTTGATCTTACCTTCCTTTGAATTCACTCTCCCCTGGGTCCCCTGGCTTTCTTCACACCTTACTGGTCAGTCTCCACCTCCTCTGTTAGGGCCCTCTTCACAATAGTTGGGGTGTTCTTCACAAAGGTTAACTCTTGAACCTGTTCTTTATTGCCTTCACTTCCACTGTGACTCTATCCATCCCTGCAACTTGAAACATTGACTTTGTGCTGACAATTCTCAAGTTTATATGGGCAGCTCAGGCCTTGCTCCAAACTCCAAACTCAATATTGACCCATCTAATTATCATCTCTTCTTAACTGGCATCTCTACATCAACAGGTCTCAAACTCAATTCCTAGCTTTTCCTCCTCCCATTCAACTCCACTCAGAGCTCTCTTCAGCTCAGTCCACAATAAGTTTGTCCTTCTGGCTGTGCAGACCAATATACTCACAGTTACCTGGAAGTCCTCCCTTTTTCTCACACCTCCAAATGTCTGCAAATCTTAACTCCCACTAGGTATCTCCATACACACTGCTGCCGCCTGGTCCAAGCTGAATCTTCTGAAGGACTGTGGCATTGTTCCCTCACTAGGCTCTGAGTGGAAGTCATTCTTTGTATTGTCCAGCCCTGTTTGTTCAAAATCATCTTAGTAGCTTCCGTCTTGCTCCAAGTCACAGTGATCTGATTCATGAAACCCACAATGATCTGGGTCTTCTTGCTTCTATTCCCTATTCTTGGTTCTCCGCAGGCATGCCACCTTCTTCACATTTTTATACTCATGTTTCTAAAATATGCCTACAAGACCTTTTCTGAATTCATCTTCTGTTTTGACCAAATATTACCCTTAAAGAGAATTTATCATTGACCACATTTAGAACCTCAATGACCAAACTCTCATATTCCATCTTCCCTCAATCTCTAAACCCTTAATGAACCTCTCAGGAGCCCAGATTCCAGGAGAATGACATTCTCACTTCTTCAAGGAAGCTTACAGACCCCAAACTGCCATACCCAGGGCATCAGAGAGCTACCGGTGGCAACATATCTCCTCACCTGAATAATGGGCACATATCATCTAGATATTCTCCTCCTTACTTCCCTATGTCCTTGGAGTCACACAGTCCTTCCTGGCAGTGCAATACACCCTCACTTCTGCTGCCTGAAGGGAGTCAGAGACAGTCCGACTATCTGAAGCCTTCTCCTTCCTCTGAGACCTATACAAAGGGCTCCTCCTGACTCCCACCCCCACTCTGCCTTGTGGGCTTGCACTCTCACCAGGCCTCCACTATGCTGTCTAACTATGGTGTTGGGGCCAGAACTCTCCTCACAACTGTGCTGTTCTATTGACTCTTTGTTTATTGACTTCACCTCTCTTTACTTTGATCTTATTTGGAAATAGAGACTTAAAAGATGTGATAGGGTATGGAATTTGACAAATTCATCCTGAAGTAAGACTTCCAAAATTCAAGGACTAGAGAATTAAAAGCAAGAGGAGAGGAAGATGTGAGGTATACAAGCTCAGGGACATGGATGTTCTGTGCAATGGCATGCATGTCCACCAGGGCTAGAAACAGTGAGGGAAGACCTGCCTTTCAGCCTTGGAAGGAGTGTGGCTGCCATGCCGTCTTGGTAACTTCACTCCTGCATGCCAAGTTCTATTCAGTACCAGGGAGAATGGCAATCAGCCCTTAGACGCTGTGCAGTGGATACAGTGTCTGCTCACTCAGCACCGTGCCAGGCACTCTGGTGATGCCAGGGAACACAGGCTGGGGAAACCTCTCTCCTTAGCTTCAGAAAGCTGAGCAAAGTCAAGGCCTTAGAAATCTGGATTCAGACCTCAGCCTGAGTGGCCCTGCGTTCTGCCCTTTCCTCATTTTCAAGATGGGAGATTGATAAGGCAGGAGGTACACAGAAAATTCTGAGTCTTGGGGTGTCTGAAAGAATTAGATGTAATTGGTCAGACTGGATATTGCCTTCCTCTCCATCTCTCCGTGTCCCTTTCATCTCTAAAACAGGGGAATGCCCAGGCTTGTCTGCCTTGGAGATCTATTCTTCATGATTTCTTTTCCCAAACATCACTTGATGGTTTGGGAAATATCCATACTGTATTGTGAAGAGGGAGAAGGCAAAATAGCACATGATTAGAGGGGCTCATGATAAGTGGGTGTGGAAGTACAGTGTGTCACCAAAGAGGATGCTTCTGGGTGCTCAGAACCCAGAGCCCAAAGCCTTCCTCACTTCAGCCACTGACTTCGATTGTAAGCAGTGGAAAGTCTACTTGGCAGGGGCCCTGGGAAACCCCTCACCTGCCACCATGCCCTCATCATTTCCCACAGTGCCCCAGTCTGTCCAATTCTTTTTATCTCCTCTTGTAAACCTGTATCAGCTTCTCCATAAAAATTAAGCCCATTTCTTGCGAGGTTTATTCCTAGTGCCATTCAGCTTGTCTTGCTGCCTGGAAAGGAGCCTTTTTACTACGGTGCTAAACTGGTTATTACTGGTGAATGAGCGCACAATCAATGCCTATATATTGACTTTGTTCTGGGTAATGGTGGAGAACTCTGCCTCCTTCTAGAAGACTGTAGATTCTACATAGAGATACAGATGAGGACAATTTTGTTTCTTCCTAGTTTTTACACATTTACTTTTTCTCTCCTCTTACCACATTGGTTGGGATCTCGGTTCTATACTGAGCCCTCAGTGGCAGAAGGGGGCTTTATCTTGTCTCTAGACTCAGTAAAACTCTATAAAGCTCTGTCATTGAACACAAGACTTGACTTTTTTATTGTTTATTTAACTTTATTTTATGTGCATTGGTGTGAAGATGTCAGATCCCCCAGAACTGGATTTTCAGACAGTTGTGAGCTGCCATGTGGGTGCTGGGAATTGAACCCGGGTCCTCTGGAAGAGCAGTCAATGCTCTTAACCGCTGAGCCATCTCTCCAGCCCAAGACTTGACATTTTATGAAACTTTATCAGACTATGAAAATGCCCTTTTTCCCCACCTTGCCAAGACTTTCTGGTTATGTCAATCATGCAGAACGCTGAAGGCCGTGCATATAATTTCTGCAACTTAGATGCAGTCAGAAATCAACATTTCTTCTTTACCTTGTTAGCAAACTGAATTATCTGAGTACTCTTTTGACATTGAGCTAACCCTGCATTCCTGGGCTGAACATTTCTCAACTATGATGTATTTTATAAGAATGTCTTGCTAAACCCCATGAATGAATGTTATATTTAGAATTTTTTTCTGCTCAAGTTCATGACTATGTGAGATATAGGAAGTCCTTCTGTATATGTGTTGCTTTTATTGTTTAATGAATAAAGAAACTGATTTGGCCTGTAATATGGCAGAATAGAACTAGGCAGAAAAACTAAACTGAATGCTGGGTAAAAGCAGGTAGAGTCAGTGAGACGCCATGTAGCCACCATAGGAGACAGATGTGCCAGGACATAGTGTAAACCACGAGTCTCATGATAAAATATAAAATAATGGAAATAAGTTAATTTAAGATATAAGAGTTAGCCAGAAATACATTTAAGTTATTGGTCAAACAATATTACAATTGATATAGTTTCTGTGTGGTTATTTTGGGTCTGAGTGGCCCGGAAACGAACTAGTGGCCTCCACCAACAGATATGTAATTTCATTTGCTGGTATTGAGGCTGTATTTAAGACCTGGTAAGCCAGTGATCCAAGCATGAGATGGCACTTCCCGAGGTTCCAGCTATTGCTCATGATAGCCAGCCAACCATGTCCTTGGTTCTGTTTCCAAAGAATCAACCAACCACAGAAAATCTCTGAAAACAAATTGCGTCTCTAGTGAACACATGGAGTTTTTTCCTATCATGATTTCATAAACATACAATGTTTATAGAGGATTATATATTGTAAGTAATTTATATAGATTTAAAGGATGCAGAGGATGTTTACAGATATATGAAAATATGCCGGTGTGTGTTTACATGTACACACATGCATAAGTAAATACATATGGAGTCCAGAGGAGGAGGTCAGCTGCCTCACTATAAGACCTTCGCCTTATTTCTTTAAGAGTGGTTCTCTTTATGAATCTAGAGCTTAGATGGTCAGCAAGATCCAATATTCCTAACTCATCTTCCCACAGAGCTAGGTTATGAGTATGCATGTGACTACACATTTTTACATGCATGTTGGGGATCTGAACTTGATGCTGTATAACAAATAGTCTTACCTACTCAGCCAACTTCCAAATATACCATTTAATGTAAGGGATGTTGACAGAAGACATTTTGAATCAATTCCTTAAAACCCTATTATCTCCACTTGTACTGAATAAGTCTCAAGGCTGAAATAAGCTGTGCCTGACAGGCACCATGCTTGGAATGCCACAACTCATATGCATTCATAATTACTGTAGGATTTTAATCCTCAGAAATCCCATTTGAGATCTGAATAGCTCCAGAGGAAGTCTTAACTGTGGGACAGGGCAGAGGACCCTTGACCAGTGATAGAATTTCTCTGCCAGGGACGTGATGGTTTAAGTAGTAGCATCTTCACATGTAGATGGAATAGGGCTGCCAGTCCTAGAGATTGGGCTGTGGCCTCTTTAAACTGATAAGCAGAATGTTCTAACATAAAATCAATAAGAAATACCTTTTTAGCTCTAGAAAACACTCTCTTGTCCAGAGTCACTATAGAGATCCACATCTATCTCCAAATGCAGCCTGTATAGACCCTGAAAATGAGACAGGGCCATCTGTTAGGGACTCTAGGGAAGCTGAGATCAGAGAGGGAGACTGGATGCTGTAATGTAGACCCAGGTTCAAATCTTGCCCCAGTGACTCCATACCTGGTGAAAGGGCAATGACACAGTCTAGAAAGGATCAGGAGTCACTGAGGAGAGCTGAGTACTCTCCCTCAGGCAGAACATAGAAAGCCCAAGTTCAGACCCTCAACCAGTTGGGGAACACAGGGAAAAGTTGAGTCTTGGCTGTGGAACATGGCTCTGTGGAGATAGTAGGACTGAGCAAACAGCTTATCGGGTGTCTAGAAGAACCCTCAAAAGGTCCTTGACAGTCCACTGTCGAAGGCACAGGTCCTGCTAGGTGATGGCACATGCCTTTAATCTCAGCATTCAGAGGAAGGTGGATCTCTGTGAGTTCATGGCCAGCCTGGTCTACAAGAGCTAGTTCCAGGGATAGCTAGGGCTGTTACACAGAGAAACTGTGTCTTAAAACAACAACAACAACAAAAAAACCAAACAAACAAAAGGGCACAGACCCAAAAGGGATTCACAACATGGAACCATGAAACTTGTGCTGGCAAGCTGGCAGAGCAGACTGGTCAGCTCTTATACCTTGGAGATGGGTGGGGGAGGATGATCCATAGGCAGTTTCACTCAGAATTTTCACAAAGCATTTTCTCCTCTACCCACCCATCTTTACAATGTTTACTCCTCTGCCATCCACCCATCAATCCACCTAGTCACCCATGTATGCATTAACCCACCCACCCTACCCAGGCTCCTATGAAGCAATCCATCCACTTTCCATCTAACTCAAAGTCCATGTGCTCAATTCCCCTCTGTATTCTGTGAATATATTTTATTATCATTGGTTAATAAAGAAGCTCCTTTGGCCTGTGATAGGGCAGAATAGAGCTAGGTGGGAAAACTAAACTGAATGCTAGGATAAAGAAGGCAGAGTCAGAGAGACACCATGTAGTACTGAAGGAGACAGATGCTGGAACTTTACCCAGTAACCTACAGTCATGTGGTGATACACAAAATAATAGGAATGGGTTAATTTAAGATGAAAGAGTTAGTTAATAAGAAACCAATCAGTGTTGCAATTAATATAGTTTCTGTGTGATTATTTTGGGTATGATTATTATTTAGCCAGGAACAAACAAGAAGCCTCCACCTACAAATTGGCATGCCAATGTGGGCCAACTACGTCCACATAAAACCTGAGAGATCTTGAAAAGAAATTCTAGACACAAAAGAACAGAATTAAGCATAACTTCTTGGTAGCCATATGTTTTCAGATTTGCTCTGTTTGCTAGAAGCAAGCAGAGGCACAATTCCTTTAAGAGAAGGCTTCCTGGATCAGGAGTAGCATCAAAAACTGCACAGCTTCTTTAAAAAGACTTCCTGGTTTGTGCTAGTTACACAAACAACTCTGGCTCCTCAGAAGATCAAGCATTTGAATGGAGTTTGTGAGCTATAACTTGCTTAATGGCAACATGGACCTGCTGTGTGCCTGGAAATGGGGCTGTGAGCATGGCTTGCAAAGCTGGTGCTGAATGGACCGCCACTGTGTTGGACTGGGCAGAGCCAAAGGGTAAAGCAGCCTTTGTCTTAGCCACGCCACTTAGCATTATAGGAAGTGCTCCTGGATAGAAAAGGACTACAGATATGCAATAGGACAGATTCAGACATAAAAGACCCCTAAACAAGATACAGTGTATTCAAAAACTGTACATAGGATTTGGAGAGAGAAAGAAAAAAAGACAGTTATATATAAAAGGAAAATGGTTTTAAAAAAATAAAACAAAGTCTTTAAGAGACAGAGTACAAACAGTTATAGATTAAACGAGTAAAGAAAAATAAGTCACATAAAGACAGAAAATACACAGAGTATCTGGATTACATATATTATTGTGTTTTCTTTGAATTTTTTGACTGTGAAGAAGCTAAGCATAGAAAAACATTTTATTGTATGGGCTGCTAAACTAAACCAACATATATATTTTAAAGGTATCTTGACTTCAGAATTTGGGTCTAAGGATATGTTGCTTTGGAAAATAGATTTTGCTTTTGTTTCCACAGAGGATAGAAAGCTGTGAATTCCTTATTGGCTAATATGGTTTAATCAAGCAAGATACCCTGGAGCAATGGCCCAGATGGTCCAACATCCATTACAGCTTCAGGACTGCTGGCTGAGATGGATCTACCACATAAGATACCCTATAAAAGACCTGATGAACAGCACCCCAATCAGCAAAAAGTTGTTTAGAGAATAATGCTCAAATTCCCTAAATGATTGTTTCTAAATGTTTGTTTACATTTAAAGGGGGACATGCTATAGAGATGAATGTTTTGCATTGGTATAGAACTTGATTTATTGATACAAATTTAAGGTCAATTTTGTTATATGTGTATTTCTGCCCTTGATTAAGGTATTGTGTTTGTGCAGCTTATTTTAAAATGTAATGTATAATTAAGAAGTACATGTTAATAGATAGTCATCTATAATGGTCAAACTTGTAGTCATGTTAGATTTTTTTAGATGTACAGAGATATGTTTCAGATGAATAGGTATTCTTTGAACCTTTCAAAGACTTACAGAATATGCCATTTAAATGTCCAAGAACTTAGACTTTTCTCAACAATGAGATATATCTGCTGTGGGATCTCCTTCTGCTCCTTCAACCAATAGCCTTTAAGATACCAGCCCACTTGGGCATCGTCTCTTTGGCTTGAAAAGGCAGTGGTAGCCCTACACCCTCTCTCTCTCTCTTGCTTCAGACTCCGCTTCCAGCTACCAGACTCTTTTCCTGGTCATGCAGAGGGCTGTTGTCTAGGATGGTGATCCTTCAACCAATAGCCTTTAAGATACCAGCCCACTTGGGCATTGTCTCTTTGGCTTGAAAAGGCAGCGGTAGCCCTACACCCTCTCTCTCTCTCTTGCTTCAGACTCCGCTTCCGGCTACCAGACTCTTTTCCTGGTCATGCAAAGGGCTGTTGTCTAGGATGGTGATATGTAAGTTTTTCTCTTTAAATAAAAAACCCTTTTATTAATCATAATCCCAAACTGGTGTGGGATTGTTTTGTGACTTGCTCCTTTATATATCTGCTCCTGACAATCTACTTCAAGAGGATGATGGACATCAAAGAGGCTTCTTGTGGAATTTGTTAGCCATTTGGGCAAGAAACTGCTCTTGCCTGGACTGCTTGATGTTATGTTGTATAAACTGGACATGCAGGAGCCACAGAAAAATGACTACTGAAGTTGCTGAAAGAAAATAAGACAATCCTTCAGGATTCCTGCTTCATGAAAGAATCTGCCAGACATTCTGCAGGACACAGAAGAAAGTGAGTAACAAACTGACAATATAGTTGAAACTCTCTTTGAAATTTCCTGCTTTATAGAAAAGTCTGCCAGATACTATGGGCCTATAGGCTGAAGATGCATGCCCCAATGTTACAGAAAAACTTTGGGTGATTGTCCAGGTAGCAAGATGTCTCTGTCAATTCTTGAGCTTTGGAAGTTGCTTACAATGTACTTCCTGTTTACTTAGGTAATATTATATCCTTCTGGAGTCTTTGATGGAGTTGAAGAAAGATAGTTACAATTATAAGAGATAAATTAGATATAAAACTTTAGACTCACAAAGATATGATAGATTATAGAGTATTTTCCTTAATTTGCCAAATGTAAGTGGACTAAATATTATAACTTTAATTCTTGCTTGGTAATTGTTTTGTTATATGTAATTTTACTATGTTAAAGTTAAACCTTCCTTTTTATTTAGACAGAAAAGGTGAAGTGATGTGGGATTCCCCTCTGAATGCTGTGAATATGTTTCATTATCATTGGCTAATAAAGAAGCTTCTTTGGCCTGTGGCAGAGCAGACTAGAGCTAGGTGAGAAAACTAAACTGAATTCTGGGAGGAAGAAGATGGAGTCAGAGAGACACCATGTAGCCGTGGAAGGAGACAGACATTGGTTAGAATCTTACCCGTAAACCACGAGCCTTGTGGTAAAATATAAAGTAACAGAAATGGGTTGATTTAAGATGTGAGAGCTAGCTAGAAATATGCTTAAGCTATTGGCCAAACAGTATTACAATTAATACAGTTTCTGTGTGATTATTTTGGGTCTGGGTGACCGAATGAACAAGCAGCCTCTACCTACACTCATCTGTTTGTCTGTATATCTCTCCATTCACCCACCCACCTGTTACCTGTGTTTGCATAAACTCACCCATCTACTCTTTTCCCATCAAGGTATTCATCTGTGTGGCCATGGACCTGACTTTCTGCATATGCACTCACCCTTGCTTCTCTGTCTATTACTAGCAATGGTGGTGATAACACAGAACTTAACAGTTGGTACTTATTTAGCCCTCCACCACAGTCACTGCTTCAGGTGTTTCATAGTGCAATTCAGTTTTCACAAGCAATGTGTAAGGAAAGTTGTTATTATTTAGAGAAGAGAGAAACGTTTTCTTTCTTGCAGAGAGTTGTAGAGAGAATCATTGCTTTTCCTTATAGTCTAGAACCAGAACTATCACTGCTGGGATTCGGCCCAACACCTGGCCCAGAGCCCATACCACAACCACACACTAGATGGCCTTTCCAGTTTTTTACCTGCCCTTCTGTCACTCAACCCCAGCAGTCTCTGTTGCCACTCACTAGTCAGCACAGGTTGACCTCCTGTCCCTGCCACCCTCTCCCTACTCATCTCTACCACCACCTTCCCAACCAGCCACATCCTCCCCATCCTGCTCCTCCACCCATCACAAACCCATTTCCATTTCCCCAACACCCTCATCTGCAGTGCCTGCTAGACACTGGTCTTAGCACCATTGTCTAAGCCCCTTGTATCCTCATGATGAACGCTGAGGGAAACTGTGGGTGTCTGTGTTCAGGAGGAAACAAGGCTGGATGCCACAGGTGAAGCAAGTAAAGCTTGTGGCCTGGCCTGTGAAGGGTCCCTGAGGATGAGGAGACCCAGGAAGAAGTCACATGGCTATGGCAGCAGAGGCTCAGTGATAAGTTCAAGTGGACAAGAAGGAATTGTCCTTGCCTCCCAGATCAACTGCACAAGAAGGTACCAGCCAAGCTCCAGGTGGCCCCCTCTCCAATTCCCAGGGGATCTGGGGACAGTTCCAGATAATCAGGGGTGCTGGGCAGGCATCTAAGCTGAAAGAGAAGTCAACTCTAAGGTTCCTTTAAGAGCACTCACCACTTGTCTTTGCTATTCCGTGCACTTCCATGTGCTCACAAGTTCTGCCTGAACAAACACTGGCAGGGCTACAGTGAACCCGAATAATTGTGTACCTGTCAGCGGAACATGTTAATTGGAGAGCTGTGGAGCCCGCAGAATGGGTCGCTACAGAGAAGCCAATTACTCCATGCACCTATGTGGAAGGCTTGAGCCTCTGGAATCCTAGCCAGCATCAGAACATTCAGAATTGGTCCATGCTATTGATTTTTCTCCCGCCTCAGCCAATGGGCCTGTTAATTGACAATTACCTTTTTCCCTGTGTTGGGAGAATCGACAACAGAGACCTGGATGTTCAAGTCTCATTTGTACTGAGCAAAGTCCGTACGTGTTTAACCTATAACAAGTCCCAACAGGCCATCTGGGGAGCTGGCGCAAGGAGACCCCAGGGATGTGGGTGCCGATGTTAGGGGTCAGCATGAAAACTGCTAAGACCACAGGCTGGAGGGTGGAACTGGACATCCATAGCAGGACTGAGAAGGAAAGAGTTCACACTGGCTCCTGTGCACCGCCATACCATGTGTGCCAGACACTTGTTTCTAATTGTACCCCATAAACATTTGCGGGGTGAGAGATTGTTTTGTTGAGACAGGATCTTAATCCAGGCTGGTCTCAAGCTCCCAGTGATCTTCCTGTCTCAGCCTTTTGAGTACTGAGATTACAGGTATATACCCCACACTTGGCTGATCTGAGTGTTTACTACAACAGACGGGACATGGATCTCTTGTATACTATATGCCGGCTTTGATACATGAAAGGAAGATGTTTTACTACCAACAAAAAAACAGCTGTTGCTTATTTGGGGGTGAAATTCCTCCCATCCTCATCTCCAGAATATATGGTATACAGAAACCAAGGCAGAAGTCAGGCGTACAGGCTTGGGGGGGCATTACCCCACCTACACTGGGAATGAAAGTGGAACTTGGTCAAAGTTAATACCTCAGGCAGCTGACTTGGGTTCAAGATTCTGCTCTGCTGCTCACTCTATGGATAACCTCACTGGACCTCAGTCTTTTTACCTGTTAAATGGAACTATGAGGTGCTCCCCTTACACTGATCTGTGCCCACAACTCAGTAATATGGGCGGAGTGCTTAGTATACAGTAAGTGCTTGGTGAGTTGAGGGCCATTAGGTGTTTCAAGTTGATGCCTCAAGGGAACAAACTGCCTTACTGGTGTCCATGGCCTTGGTGCATTTCTGTATGACGCGGGTTCACTCTGACTCTCAGCAAGGAAAGGGACAGAGGCAGTCAGGCTGTCCATGAACACCCAGGACCATGTGTTCCCTTGAGACCATGTCTGGATGCCAACAGGAAATTGCTGCTCTAGTCCTGCAGATGTCTGACTTCAAAACCTTCCCAAAGCTTCTGCCTCCTGCCCTGAAGCTGAACAGTCTGCATGACTGTCTCAATATGCTCCATGGGCCTGCTACGTTCTATTGGATGAGGGAACACCTTGCCCACCAATGTTTGTGGGCCTGCCTCTGACGCTGTAAATGTGACTGGGGTCTGTCTACTGCCTCCTTCTCCCACTCAGATGAGGCTAGCCCTACTGACCCTACAGGCCTGCTGGAGGCGGGAGGAGCGCCACAAACTTTACAGG
This sequence comes from Dicrostonyx torquatus, assembly GCA_028555095.1. Lineage (NCBI taxonomy): Eukaryota > Metazoa > Chordata > Mammalia > Rodentia > Cricetidae > Dicrostonyx > Dicrostonyx torquatus. The sequence continues at coordinate 7,869,261 of JAQHUG010000045.1, forward strand.
GACCAGAGCCTTCTGTGACTTTGTTCTGGCAGGTGGCCACCTGGATCTTGTCAGAGTCAAAGAAATCATTACCTGTTTTTGTGTGTGTTCCTGTTCACATGTGTGGGGACATGTAAATTACCTATGTGTGCATGCACTGGGAGGCTAGAAACAGCCTTGACTGCCATTTCTCAGATGCCATCTGCCTTGGTTACTGAGACAGGATTCACCAAGTATGCTAGACTGACTGGCCAGAGGGCCTTAGGGATCTGCCACTCTCTACTTCCTAGTGCTGGAATACAAGTGTGTGCTCCCCCATCTGTTTTTGTTTGTTTGTTTTTAAACAACAGAAACATGAGTTATGTAAATCAAATTAAGGTCTCTTTACTGAGTTCATCATCCCTGAACCCTGTCTAACAGTCAAAGCTTGTAAGTTAAATTCAACAAAGAGGCATCGTCCCCTACCCAACTTGGCTTCATTCTTGCTCTTCAGCTTCTTATGACTTTTGCTCTGCCCAGTGCAGCATCAACCCACCTGTGTGCAATACAGCACCAACCTCCCTGTGCCCAGAGCAGCACCAACCTCCCTGAGCCCAGTGCAGCATCAACCCGCCTGTGTGCAGGGCAGCACCAGCCTCCCTGCGCCCAGTGCAGCACCAACCCACCCATGCTCAGTACAGCACCAACCCGCCTGTGTGAAGAAAAGCATCAACCCGCCTTGCGCAGGGCAGCACCAACCCACCTGTGTGCAGGGCA
>JAQHUG010000045.1:7870355-7900289 GCA_028555095.1 Dicrostonyx torquatus
GCCTGTGCCCAGAGCAGCACCAACCCGCCTGTGCCCAGAAGCAGCACCAACCCGCCTGTGTGAAGGCCCATGGCTCTTCAGACTCAGCTTTGCATGGCACCCTCCTTCTCGGCTATTTTTAAGCAGTTTGTTCACTTTCTTCAAGTGAAATCTTATCAGGCAGCTGAAAGCATACCTAACAGGAACAAACTGCATTCCTAATGTGTAATAAAGCAAAAATACCCCTACGTGTGACTATTTGCTGCCCGGACCCCCACATCTGTCTAGACAGCCTTCTAGAAACCATGGAGTTCTGCTTTGTACTAAGCGTGACTGAGAGAAAAAGAAGCAAAGGGCTTCTGAGGCCTCATCATCATCTCCTAAACCCCTTCCTCAATGTCCCTAACACCTCAAAGAACACAATTAAAAGTTACCAGTTGATGGTAATGGTTGAAAAACCCCAGCCCAGCACTAGCCAGAGGCCTTCCTAAGCCTGGACTTAGTCATGGATTAAAGAGGAGAAGGGGCTTGGGACAGTTTGATCCAGAAAGTACTTGTCACGCAAGCATGAGGGCCTGAGTTTGACCCCCAGAGCCCACATAAAAAGCTGGGTGTGGTGGCACGCCTATAACCCTAGTGTTCGGGAGGAAGACAGTGTGGCTCCCGGGCTCACTGGCTCATCAGTTTAGCCGGTGGGGTGAGCTCTAGGCCAGCATGAAAAGATCAAAAAGGGCAGCTCCTGAGGAACAACACCGAAGGTTGACCTCTAACCTCCATGCACACACATGTATATACACCTGTGTATACATGTGCACCTATGCATATACATGGGCAAGGAGGGAGAATCATATTAACCTATCTCATCACATATCACAAGATCAGAAGGGACTGGTGAACGGATAATGTCACGGAGGAGTCTCCGTGGTGACATTCGTGGCCTCGTAAGAAGAGCCATGTTTGCTCTGCCTGCCCCTGTGTTGCCCTGTTCCTCCGTGGGTACCAGACAGATGTTAGTGTCAGGTTCTCAGCAATCTCAGCCTCCAGAACTGTGAGCCAAATAACCTGTCCATTATAAATTACCTGGTCTTGGGTCTTTTGTTACAGCAACAGAAAATAGAGCAGACACAAATTTGAACTCTGGAGTCAACTTCAGGGCTCAGGTTCCAGTTCTCATACTGACTATTTGGCTTGAGGCAAGTGGCTTGGCCCATCTTTGCCCCAGTTTCCTCACTTGGAAGGCAGAAGTGATAATAGAACCCATCACACAGGTTCTAAAAAGACTAAGTGTCATTGAGATCTCTTCTCTGGAATGTCCTGGTGACAAAAAGCAATAAGTGTCATGCTCAGGTCTCATCCATGGAGGTGAGAATGGCAAGACTCAGGCGGAGGGCGGGCACTGAGAAAGAGGCCCAGAATGCACAAGTGATACAGGTGGTTGTGGGACAAAGCAGTCCTGTTGGAGGATAAAAATCTAAATTCTACCTTTAATCTCAGCGCTTGGAGGGCAGAGGCAAGCAGATCTTTATGAGTTGGAGAAGCCAGACTAATCTATATAGTGAGTTCCAGGCCAACCAAAGCTACAGAGGAGACTGCAAAACAGACAAACAAACAACCTAAATTCTAGAAAAAAATGCAAAAAGAGAAAAGCAGTCACAGTTCTAGAGCCACAGCCCACATGAGACCAGTAACAAACCAGCATAGGAAGGAAGGGGAAGCACCCAGGGACATGCGACCAGGCAAAGCCCTGGAGGCAGCACATAGCATGGAGAGAATACTGGCAGATGCATGCATCTGGCAGGTGTGGAGAGTGTGGGTATGAAGGGACATAGTGCAGCAGGTGTGTGGTAACGTGTGTCTGGCACCGCGTGAACCATTTACCTGTCTGCCTGACTCCACATGATGCTATGACAAGCTGCATCTTATAGACACCTGCCAGGTGTGTGAGAAACAAAGGTCCCTCGTTTTATAAGAGTGCTGGAGATCCACCCTAGCACAAATGGGGCAATTTAGTCTACAATCCTGCAAAATCAGATGTCAAGTGCCATACATGCAAGCTGACTGGGTGCAGAAGAGTCCATAATGCTAATGCAGGACCTCTTCCCTGTACTGAATAATCAGGAGGGCACAGTCTTACAAGCCACCTTATCTTTCTCTTTTCTTAGGTTTGTTCTCAGCAAAACATGGTGTCGGTTCATCTCTATGGTTTAATTCTGTTTGTTATTAAAGTTGTCATATGTGTGATCTTACAGGCAACCTTGGCTGTTAGTAATTTTTCTATACTAACTGTGGTGATTTGCACGAAAATGGCCCCACAGACTTACAATGAATGAGTGAGCATTATCAGAGGTTTGGCCTTGTTGGAGAAAGAATCACAGGGGTGGGCTTTTGGGTTTCAGAAGCTCAAGCCAGTCCCAGTGTCTCTCTCTTCCTGATGTCTGCTGATTCAAATGCAGAAGTCTCAACTACTTCTCCAGCACCATGTCTGCCTGTGCCCTGCCACACTTCCCACCATGATGATGATGGACCAAACCTCTGAACTATAAGCCAGCTCCAGTTAAATGCTTTCTTTTATAAAAGTTGCCGTGGTCATGGTGTCTCTTCACAGCAATAGAAACCCTAATTAAGACACTAACCTTCTGGCTTTTGCAAGTGCAGCTTAGCCAAATTTGGGGAAGAGAAATATCTAAATAAATAGACATTGGCTGGGGTGAGGGGTGTCAAGCGATTTACGTTCATTTGTAGTTAGACCTAATGTCAGGTCCAAAGGAAATTCCAGCTCCCCAAACTCCAAAAGGTAGTCCAGAAATGGGCTCAAGCTGGACTACAGGAGGATTTCTGGTGATTAGATGAAAGCCAGCATTCCTCAGGAATTTGTGAAACTGGTTTCCATTTGCCAAAACAAGTCATTCCCCTTACTTCTGGCGGAAGGGACACATGGCTGCCTGTGGCACCTATGAGCATATCAAAGTGCGTGCTGGCCTCCAGGCTCCCACAGTCCCTACTCACAAGTACTTGTTACATGTTTCTGTCCATTCCAGCCTCCTGGGCCTTCTCTCCCCGACTGCTACTTCTTCCTATGATCCAGCTACTCCTGCTATTCTCTCCCTATGTTCTGTCTCTTGCCATCTCCACTCTTTCTTTCACTCTTTCTCTTCTCTCTGAGACAGACCTGGCCATGTCCAATCTGCTGCCCATTTCAGCTTTCTTTTTTCTCTGCTCAGGACTCTTCCTGATGTCTCTGAATACGTTCTCTCTTATCCATGTTAAAAACCTTCCCCAAGCCGGGCGGTGGTGGCACACACCTTTAATCCCAGCACTCGGGAGGCAGAGGCAGGTGGATCTTTGTGAGTTCGAGACCAGCCTGGTCTACAAGAGCTAGTTCCAGCACAAGCTCCAAAGCCACAGAGAAACCCTGTCTTGAAAAACCAAAAAAAAAAAAAAAACAAAACAAAAAACCAAAAACAACAACAAAAAAAACCAACCAAAAACCTTCCCCAAGTTAATGGAGTGGCCATTTCAGTGTTTTCTTTACTGCATCCCTTCCCATGAAATAAGATTTTGTTTCTTGCAGTGTGGAGCTCAGCCTCAGGTCCTAGGTCCTGGTTTTATGCTGGGAGTCTTTCTGGGGCTGCCTATTACCTGCTGGCTCTAGTTTGCTTCCTGACTCTGCCTCACCATTTGCATAGCCCAGCCCTGGTCATTCCATCCAGGGATTGTGCCTTTCATTCCAATATAACCAAGGCCTACTGTGTTCCAAATGCCCACCTTCTCAGCCTTTTAGGGCCATGATCTTCTACAGCACTCTTCTCAATCCTGGGTGCAAAGGACAATTAAGGGGAGGGCTTTTCAAAGACTGTCACCTGGTCCTCTGTCACAAGACACTTGCAATGTGCCCCAGGAGTGAGGACCACAGTGTATTAGTGTCCTCTAGAGCGACAGAACTGATAGAATGAATCTATATCTATCAAAGGGGGATTTATTAGCATGGCTTACAGGCTGTGTGTGGTCCACCTAGTCCGCTGGTCTTGATAACATGTTGGAATCCTGAGGAAGCAGGCTATAGTGCCAGGGAAGGAATACCTCCCTAGCAGCATAGGGGAACAGTGACAACAAAGGCGAGCAAGCAGGCCAAGAGTAAGCATCCTTCTTCCAACCTCAAATGATCCATCCAATCAAGCAAAATCCCTCCCAGGTGTGCCCAGGTGCATGGGTTTTTAGTTAATTCCAGATGTAATCAGGCTGACAACCAAGATTAGCCATCACAGCTTAGTGTACGGTCTGTGGGTGTGCATGTGTGTATGTGTGTGTGTGTGTTTGTATGTGTGCATTGTGTAAGAGTGTAGTCAGAGAACAGCTTTGGCTATTGTTCCTCAGGTGCCATCCTCCTGGTGTTTTGAGACAGTTTCAGGCTGCCCTGGAACTTGCCAGGTCATCTAGGCTGGCTAGCAAGCACCAGGGAGCCATCTGTTCCAGCGTCCCCAACATTGGCATGACAAGTCCACATCAAGACGCTATGTTTATTTATGTGGTTCTAGGGATGGAGTTCAGGTTGTCATGGTTGCAAGGCAAGCACCTTACTGACTGGGCCATCCTCAGCCTTGAGAATCATAATTTGAATGGGTCCCCTGGAATAGCCAGGACCCTTTTAACTCTGGTGGGAGCACCTACAACTCATATCATCCTCCAGAGTGTAGCTAATCCTTCAAAGGTCCCTGAGCACAAACCAATGGATCCTGCTGCAAGAAGATGACTGGCGGAACCTAGGACTGAGTCGTGGGAATGAAGGCGAAGCCCTGCTCTGCTGCAGTTCAGCTCTGGCTCCATAGCCATTATTCCTGTGACCGCACTCGCCAAAGCCCCACTGAGAATTTTATTGCCGTGTTCCGTTGTTCAACAGGAGGCTTGGATGCTTGCAGTCATAATTTAAAATATTAAATTACATGGAGCATTAAGGGCCGTGTTTTCTGTTAGGAGACAGGTTAACTGCCGCTCTTCATCTTTAATTCTGAGACTGAGGCCTGTTTTCCAGTGTTGGGCCAGCCCTCACTGACCTGGCAAGCCTTTCACAGTGTTCCAGAGGGCTCTCATGGATGCCCCTTATTCTTCTGTTCTGCACATTTCATAGATTTCTATTTCTTTGCCTGGCTTTCCTTCTGAGAAGATATTTCAAAGCCACACCATGGGGCTGCAGGAAGAACTACCTCCTCATTGGTAGTTTAACATTTTATTGACATCTGAGATTGGAAAGCTAGGATTAATACACACACACACACACACACACACACACACACACACACACTCCAGCTGTGATTCATTTTATCCATTTTGAAGGTGTTCTTCTGTGGGCAATCTCCCTTAACTGTGAATATTCGGGCTTCTTAAAAAGATGTTTCTAGAACTGACCTTAAGAGACCATCCACGCCAAGTGCTGTTTTCCAGATAGCCTCACCATTGGAGAATGCTGGGATAGCACTCGAGCTGGAGGCAGGAAGGATTGGCCCTGAGCCCTCGCCTACAGGGTAGTTTTACGGTTCGAAACTGCAGATCTGGCATATTCGGAAGCATCAGAGGAAGACATTATAATCCAGAAGGGTCTGGGTTTCAACCCCTGCCACCTCCTGGCCCTGCTCACTTTCCTACTCCGTAAAATGGAATGATTAATACTGCCGTAGACAGTGAGTGAGAGGATGCCTGGCCCTCAGGACGAGCATAACAAATGACTGGTATTAAATAGTATAGTAGGAACCAGGCTTCAGCACTGGGGAGGGGCGGGGACAGGGAGGAGACTAGCCAAAGGATCCATCAGTCATCAGCATTCAGCAGCCTGTGAGGAGCTTCCAAAGCTTCAGCCTGTGTCACTTCAAAACGACAAGTATGGGGAGACGAAAGTTCGGAGAAGCCAAGTGACTTGTCTGAAGCCACACAGCTTGTGGGCCGAGCCATTTGAGCTCCATTGCACACATCCACTTCCATTCTGCTGCTTGCAGAAAACATGATGCTGTCTTCCATTTTTGACTTAGGAAGTCCCTAGTCTCTCAGGACTTCTCTGCTGGAGTATGCGCCTGGTGCACCTAGATTCTCATTCCAATGGAGTCACTTGCCAATTTGAATGCAGGACGAAGAATGTGTGGGGCAATCAAGCCATCCCCTAGTAATAACACACGTAATCTTGGCAACTCCTAATGCACTTGTTTCCTGTGGCAGCTTTAGAATTTTAATTTGATACAAGGAACGTTATTGCTCCACAGTCATTAAATCCCTTGTTAACCTCTTTTAAAATTTTTTTTAGTAATAATTTAAGACAATTTTATATTTTAAAAGCCATTTGGGGAAGAAGAGCTGCTCAGTAGGTTTGCACTGCTGTTATTATAGGTGGGCCTGTCCATTCCCACCCACCCCACCCTACCACAGGTCTATGACTTCCCAAATGAGTGTGGGTATACATATGTAGATATGTGCATGTGTATGTGTGCATGCTTGTGAGTACGCATATGTATGTGTGTGAATTGTGAGAGTATGTATGTGTGTGTATCTGTGTGTGTGTGAATTGTGACAGTATGTATGTAAATGTGTGAGAGTATATATGTGTGTGTATCTGTGTATGTGCATGTGTGTATATGTGTGCACATGTGTTTGCATGTGTGAGACTGTGTGTGTATAATTGTGTATGTGCACGTGTGTGTATATGCGTGTGTGTGTGTGTGTGTGTGTGTGTGTGTGTAGGAACAGCCATCTGGCCCTATTAGGTGTGGTTCTATCATAAGCAACCCCACTAATGGAAGAGGCCCTGTGCAGTCAGTCTTGTACACAAGGATCCTTAAAACTCACTGTAAAAATCAAAGTATAGAAGGAAGAGAATTGCACAGGAGAGGGGAGGTGGAGGACATAGGACTGTGGGGGGCGAGGGAGATCCTTGACAGAAGTGAGTATGGGAAGGAAGCATCTTAAATGTGCATCAAATTCTGCTTGAGAGCAAGACCATACCCAAGGACTATAACAAAATACCTGACAGAAGCAGCCCTGCTTCTGCTTCCAAGATTCACTGCACGTAGACGTGGAAGACTCAGCTCAAAGACTGGCTTGTCAAACACTTGACCTATTTTCTTTAACAGAAGGAAGTGGCTGATACCCAGAAGGTGGGAATGAAAGCTATCTAACAGCATGGTGTTCTATAGAGCCATCCTTCCTGAATGCCCCAATGTCCAGAGCATTGTTTAGGTCCCAAGGAACAAGGCCCGCCTTGGGAAAGAGGTCCCATGTACTTTACATCCTGCATGAATAGAATCTATCCTTATAATCATGACAAATCCTTCCTCCCTAGGCCTTAGCTCTCTTCATCACTCAATATAACTCAATATTATTGTAAAGGTCACAGGTGATTTGCTACTTTGCTGGGCAATTTCTTTGTAGCTATGCTGTGATAATTGTCATGTGGAAAGCTTTTCCCCCAAGTCTTACTGTGCTGAAACGTGTAAGGAAAATGACCCTGAGGTCAATCTCTGGATGGTGACAGTGCCTGCAAATTTGGTGCCGACTCCAGGTTCATTATTCACCTCTTGAGGGTTGTCTCCCCATTGGCTGTGTGGTCTGTGGGGTATCTCCAACACACAGACTTTCAGTGAAGGTGTCCTGAGCCATGCCTGTGGATCTTTCCCTGTCCTCTCATTTCATCACTCAGGAACTTAGACTGAAGGTTCAAGGTGCAGGGTCTTGTCCTAGCTATGCAGTAGTGATGGACCCAGAATCCACCTGGTCTCAGTTACATGTCCTTGGGGTGCCACCACCATGTCATCCTTACCCTGCTCCCAGATGGCACCCATAGTGCCTGTGGTCTTGCTCACTCCCAGGAGCACGTTTGAACCGTCTGCATTGCCTCAGTCCTTGCACTGGTCACGTAGATACTCTTGTGGTCCCTGCTTCATGGACAAGGATGCTGGGCTCAGAGCAGTCAGGGAGTGATTGACACAGGTGGGTCTGAAGCCCCGCCCCCATATCCATGGTTTTTCCATTTCTGTCTATAAGGCACAGAAGCTGAGTCCTGTTCACATTCTGACAAATTTATGATAACAACTTATGTCAATGGGACATAAAAATTCTGGGGCACATCAAAAATGCTGTAAAAACACAAGTCCCCATGTTAATGGCATTATAAAGTGTGGCAGACTCTTTAGCTTAGGGCCTTTCTGCCCTCTTTAGAGCAGTGGAATTGTCTCATGCATGAGGCATTTATGGGTTACAGACATACACACACAAAACTTGGTGTAGGAGGGTTCTTCTGTATTTCTGTGATTTCATTTGTTAAATAAAGAGAGAATGCCTGGCCTGTAGGATAGGGCAGCCCTTAGTTGGGCAGAGTAAACAGAATGGAGGGCTGGGGAGAAGGGAAGATGGCAGATGCCATGATGCTCCTACCCAAGATGGACGTACGTTAGAATCGTCCGGTAAGCCACCACCTCGTGGTTACACACAGACTTTTAGGAATGGGCTGAATCAGATGTAAGAGCTAGCCAAGCAAAGGCTAGAGATAATGGACCAGACAGTAATTTAAATGAATACAGTTTTGTGTGGTTATTTCGGGCATAAGCTAGCTGGTGGCTGGGAGCTGGGTGGCGGCGGGACACAGCCCAGCTCCCTAATACAACAAAAACTTTTATTTGAACCCCTTGAGGGCTTGTCTGAATCCACAGATGAATTAAGCCCATCTCAATCTTCATGGCACCTGGGAAGCAGAGTGTTAAAGCAACAATCACATTCTATCTTGTTGAATCTACAAGAAAAAATAGCAGAAGAAAGGACTGGCAGCCTACATGGAAGCTGGGAGGCCCAGCCCAGTGTGATAGTCAAGAGCAAAGGCTCTCTCTCATCTAGCTTCTTGGGCTTAAATCTTTACTCTTCCCTTATTGTGTGACCTTGGGACGTTTACTTGACTTCTCTGTTCCTAAATTTATCTTATGTCAACTAGTACAATATGTAGTTACAGACCCCTGCAAATATTTCTCCAGTCAAGGACCCTTTGTTAGTCTGAAGAAACTTCCAGAGCCCTTTTGGGAATGATGTTTCTTGATGCATGCAATAAAAATACAGATAATTACAAAGTGTACTAGTTATGTTAAAATGGTATCAAAACATTAAAAACACAAATTTATAGTGTAGCAAATACGTGTTTCCTTATTAAGGCATTAAATAATTTAGGGTTGAGCAGTCAGGGGGCTAAAAACCATAATTTTGAAGTAGTGTTGAGCACAAATGGTGTTTTGAGGCTTGGTGGATTTATCTGCTGTTTTATATTGGTGACTCACAGATCCGTTCTAGTTATGATAGCACAGTGAGCTCACAGATGGAACTCCACCCTTCTCTACTTGAGTCTGGTCGAGAGAAACTGCTGGAAAACTCCTGCCTGTCTTCCCTTGGGGACAGAGGAGCAAGGGCCAAGCAGGAAAGGCTGCTGGGGTCAAGTAGGATCCCAGCCATCAAGGTGGCCTCAGAGAGAGGAGTGAGAACTGAACAACATCCCCACCAGGCTGGCATGAAATCATGTCATGGACTTGAAGAGAAATTGTTGCTCAGAACTGAGCATGTCATTTTTAGATGTCACATACCTGTACCCATGCTCGGCTTGGAGTGACCACTGCAGTAGTCAACAGTGGCTCTGCTTGAATTGACCACTGTGGTAGTCAAGAGTGGACTCTTACTATATTCCAGCCCCAGTCCTACCACCTGCCTTCTGCATATTCTAGTTTTTTTTTCTGTTGCTATGATGACTACCCTGATAAAAAGCAACGTAAGGGAGAGAGTCTTTATTTGGCATACAGCCCAGGTTCCAGTCTATTGTTTTAGGGAAGTCAAGGCAGAAACTCAAACAACTAGTCACAACCCATCCACAGTCAAGGGCAAAGAGTTAGACATCCTTGCTTACTGGTTTTCTCCTGTCTGTTCCAGACCTCTTGCCTAGGGAATGGTACTGCCCACTATGGGCTAGGGCTTCCTATATCAACTAACCATCAAAAACAATCCCCAAAGACCCACAGGCCAACCTGATTTAGATAATTCTTCAATCAGTTTTGCCAGGTTATTTTAGGTTGTTCCAACTTGACAGTCAAACTAACCAGTGCACTGTACCTCCTGGAAAACCCTTTCCCCAACGTGTCTTGGTTTTCTCCCCCAGAATGGAAATAACGGCTGATACCTGAGACTATGATGCACTGTGAGGATAGGTGTGCAAGGTGCATCCACTGGCCTCTGCTCCACACCTTTCTAAGATGGAGCACATCCTGGCTCAGAGCTTGTTTTTAAACTTCAGCTTTGATCATGTGTACTGGCTGCTGGGTCCCACTTTCTTTCATTCATACACATGCATACACAGACACACACACACACACACACAGAATCATTGCATCAGTTGCCCAGTATGAGAAGGTAGATTATTGTCTATCATTTGTTGCTCGTGTAGACACAGCATGTGTTCGATGCTAACATGGCAGCTTCCTATCAACGAGATGCAAGCTCCCTGACCACTTAGCACTCACACCTGACCACTCACCAGACTCCTGTAGCATAGCATAGGAGTAGCTTCACCAGCAGCTCTGCAACACTATGGAGCCATTCATCTGCCAGAGACGGTCATGGATCTGAGTCCAGGGAACAATCCTGCATTTCATGCCTGTTACATGTCACCTATGGTATCTGTTTGAAACCTGCAATGCTCTGACCAGCATTTTCATTTTCCTGGTGAAGAAATGAGAGGGAGTTCTGAGATCAGGTGACTGATTCAGACTCATAGAGCTAGTGAGAAGAGCAAACCCACTCTGTACCCAGAAGCCTCAGCTGTGGGGTGTGTTCCTCTGGGCCCAGGGCACCGAGTCAGGCTTCTGGCTGGCTTCATTTTATGTTTGTAAGGAAAGATGGCTCTGGTGGAGGTGCACTTTTCCTCTTCATTAGGCGGCAGGGCTCTCATATATCTAGGATGCAATGGGACCATGACAGTGTTGGAACATTTGACTCCGTTGCAGCCAGTATACACCATCGTGTGGTCACAGCACAGGAGCAGAAGCCCGGTCCCTTTCAGGAATAAAGGGGAGATCCTGAAAGGGCAAAGGACTCTTAAGTCCTTGGAAACCCCAGCAGTGCATACATTCACATAGTCGTTCACCAAGCACATGCGGCCCCGACTGTATGCTGAGCACTGAGATAAATGTGTGAATAAAGCCCCCTCTCCTGGGTTCCTGGGTGCTAGATGTGCAGTGTGTGAGACAATGTCAGGGTACCAGTTCTACACAGACGTGCAGTGTGTGGCATGAGTCAATGTCAGTGTTAGCTGGATACAGCCATGGGACACACTACACACACACACACACACACACACACACACACACACCTTGGCACCCCCACACACTGCAGAATCTAACAAGTAATTGCCTGTACTTTTTGTAACTCACCAAACTCTAGGAAGGCTTGTCACAGAGAAGCCACCCCCCACCCCTGCCACCATGAACAACTGCTGCCACAGGGAGCAAGTTTGTGATATTTACTTCAGTGACTTAAAAGGTGCCTCCTTCCAAAAAAAAAAAAAACTGGGCAATGGTGGTGCACTCCTTTAATTTCAGCACTTGGAAGGCAAAGACCAGTGGGTCTCTGTGAGTTCAAGGTCAGCCTGGTCTACAAGAGCTAGTTCCAGGACACGCTCCAAAGCTACAGAGAAACCCTGTTTTGAAAAACAAACAAACAAACAAACAAAGGTGCCTCCTTGGCCTGTGATTCTGGAAACACCTTCCATGGCATGAGCATCCAAATGCTAGACTAACATCCAGTGTTTCACTGTGCCTCCATGCAAGGACAGCTGGGGCCTTCTACAGCTGGACCAGATGACCTTCCTTCCTTAGTGACACATTTACTGTCCTGTTGTATCACTGCCTTTTCTCCTTCCAGCTCTGACATGGAAGTATCTGCCAAGATAAGCTGGAGCCTCACAGCCAGAAAACACCAAAGGCCAAGTGACCCATTTCTCTCTGGTCAATGCTTACTTCTATTCAAAAAATCTTCCCTTTGGTGACTCAGGGCTGCTGGTGAGGTAGTCTGTCTCTAAGACTCTCCCAATCCCAAGCCCCAGAGACACCCTCGTTGTCTGCTATGAGTTATGATAAAGACGTGCTATTATGCTCTGTGCAGTCCTACTGTGTGCTGACTGTTTGCATGCTTCTCACAGACGCAGGACTGCGGGTGGGATCACATTAGAGCAGGTGGTTCCTGAGACTAAGAGGGGTTTCATGGAATGTGAGACTGGCTATCATCACTGTCTGAGCTAGGGTTTCTATGGCTGTGAGGAGGCACTGGGACTATGAGACTTATAAAGAAAAACACTCAACTGGGGCTGGGTAACAGTTTCAGAGGCTTAGCATAGGAAACATGGCAGTGGAGGCAGACAGGGTGCTGGAGAAGGAGCCAAAAGTTCTACCTCCAGATCGGCAGGCAACAGAAAGAGAGTGAGACACACGTCTTCAGCAACTCCAACAAGGTCACACCTCCTAACAGTGCCACTCTCTATGGGCCTCTGGGGATCATTTTTATTCATGCTACCACAGTCATCCAGCCCCAGATCTACATGATGGTTATTGTGCAAGAAAAGGACAATGTTTTCACCAGAAGTGCAGGTGGGAACACATTACCTAGGAGCCAATGACCAGGACACAGCAGCCACTGAAAAGCTCTCCTTTCCTCTGTGCTACCCTGTTCTGGCAGACAGCTTATGGATAGGGGCCCTGACCTCAGTCCTTCACAGAACATCTCCTCTCACACAAGTCTATCCTTTCCAGGGCTGCATATCACTGGCACAGCCAATAGCAGTAAGAACCCAGGAGAGTGTTCTGGGTGTGTATCCCACACCCGGTAAGCCCAAGCACAGGCCTGGCTTCCCAGGTCTAGGAAGGAGCCACTCTCCAAACTAACACTGCCAGACTCTGGGCTTGCCAACACACAGAGCACTCTGAGAAGCAGCGAGGAAGATGAAGGAGCTCACACCAACAAAGCACTCATTATAATTCCAGATGTGATGGTGGATTTTCCTATCTGCCTTCACCAACCACTTCTGACAGTCAACATTGGATTATAAGGGTGAGGGAGAAACCTCACTGTCTCCTTGGTTAAAGGGCCATGAAGACACCAGTTTGGCTCCTCTCGATGCTCCCCCTAGACAGTTTTCTGTGCCCACAAAAGAGTCATTCTCATTGTGGCCCCCAAAAGGCAACAGGATCTCCTGGGGAGTAGGAATTCTGATTTGGGGACCTCATCCCTGGTGATTATGAGTGAAAAAGTGGAGCCCTGAGACCTTTGCAAGGCTCTGATGTTGCTCCCAGCAGGTCAGGTCTCAAGAAGCCTCCCTGACTACCATGGCAGAGCTACCAGCCACGCTGGTATGCTTAGGAGAAGAGATATCCCAGGAGCTGAGACTTCCACACTAAAATCTAGACTGCCCCAGACAAACCGAGGTGAGTTGACTATGTAGATGTCCACTCAAGGCTGGACTTGGATCCCGAATGTCCCCCAAAGGATTAGTTCCCAGGGCAGCACTACTGGGAAGTGGTTGGGACCTAGTGGGAGGTATTTAGGCCGTTGTGCGTATGGCCTGGGAGAGGATGGTAAACCTTACCTCTTGTGCTTCCTCGCTGGCAAGCTACTGAGCTTGCGCTGACACCATCTTATATAGTGATATGCTGCCTGCCAGAGACTCAGAGTCGTGGAGCCAACCAATCACTTGCAGAAGCTTCGACAGTTGTGAGTCAGAGCAAACCTTCTGCCTTTGTAAGTTAATGATCTCAGGTGATTTGTTACCATGGCAGAAAGCTGTCTACCACAGGGCCTTCTGTCTGGAATTAGGAATCACACAACCTGAGCCCCTCATTCTTACCAGAGCTGGGGTTGTAGTCCCCCTGGTTTCTAATGAATCCGGCATGAGAATCAAAGCTGTGCCGACTCATGGCGGTTTGAAGCTCACAGCCTGTGTCCTAGTTGAATGCCACAAAAGGAAACCATTAGGGTCTTACACTTCAGTTCTAACATAACCAGATAGCTGCCCCCCATGCCATCCCCGGATAGCTGCCCTCCATCATGTCCCCAGATAGCTGCCCCCATGCCATCCTCGGATAGCTGCCCTCCAATCATGTCCCCAGATAGCTGCCCCCCATGCCATCCCCGGATAGCTGCCCTCCATGCTGTCTCCAGAGGGCATCTGATGCATTTTTCAAGCTATCGAGTGGGTGCAGGTCCAGGAGTGGAAACTGGGCAGCCCTCTTCACTCTTCTTAAATTTTAAACTATGACTCTTCAGAAAACAAGAGAGGCATTCAGCCTCACTGAAGTCCCACATCAACCCTGAGGGTGGGGGGGTACTTTTATCCTATAAACACAAAATCCAAGCCCCAAGTTTCTCCAACAGGTCACCAGAAAGGAGACTATAATCTGGAATGTCTGCTTATCTCACACCAAGCTTCTGCTTCGCGTGAACTCCAGTGAGGAGCGAGGGTTGAAAGGATACATGTGGGTTGAGGGGCAGTGGGTTAGTTGCTTTCCTCATGCTTTGTCACACTTCCTGACTAGAGTAACTCAAGGGCCCATTTAGACTCACGGTCTGAGGGCACAACCCACCATGACAGGGAAAGCATGGGGCAGGAGCTTGGGCCAGCCAGTCACACCGCATCCACAGACAAGAAGCAGAGCGAGATTTATGTGGGTACTCAGCTCTCTTCTCCTCTTGTGCATTCCAGGCTCCCAGCTCATGGGATGGTGCTGCCCACAATTAAATGATGTCCTCCTCAGTTAAAACTTATGAAAAAGTTTTAACTTTTTATTTTACTTTATTTAACTTTTTAAAAGCATGCTCATGGATGCCCAGACATGTGTTTCATAGCAGTTCTAAGCCCTGCCACACTGGCCATCCCTATCAACCATCCAGAGAGGATTCCTTGTTGAAAAGCAAGATTTCTGGAATAGGCCTTGCAGATGGTGGGCTACTGGCAATATTTCCCTCTCCGAGTCAGCGCCATCAAACAGCAACGTATGTGCCACAGGTACTCGACATTTCCTTGGGTCATTTTGTAAAAGTAAAAACAGAAGCTGAGGGAGTAGCTTGGTGGTAGCGTGTGCTTAGCATGTGCAGGGCAGGACTTTCTCTTCTCTGGGACGTAAGTCCTCTGCCACTCACTGTATGATCATCTATGTTGCCGGTACACACATGTTTAGGACTTTCTCTTCTCTGGGACGTAAGTCCTCTGCCACTCACTGTATGATCATCTGTGTTGCCGGTACACACATGTTTAGGACTTTCTCTTCTCTGGGACGTAAGTCTTCTGCCACTCACTGTAT
Organism: Dicrostonyx torquatus; assembly: GCA_028555095.1. NCBI lineage: Eukaryota > Metazoa > Chordata > Mammalia > Rodentia > Cricetidae > Dicrostonyx > Dicrostonyx torquatus. The sequence continues at coordinate 7,885,688 of JAQHUG010000045.1, forward strand.
GATCATCTGTGTTGCTGGTACACACATGTTTAGGATTTTCTCTTCTCCGGCACTCACTGTATGATCATCTATGTTGCCGGTACACACATGTTTAAGACTTTCTCTTCTCTGGGATGTAAGTCCTCGGGCACTCACTGTATGATCATCTATGTTGCTGGTACACACATGTTTAGGACTTTCTCTTCTCCGGCACTCACTGTATTATATTTGTCTTCTCGCACGCATTTCTTCCTTCATTTTCTTTTGTGTACCATCTGCATCATGCCTGCTTGACTCTTTCTTTGTTCCTGTTTTTGCATTTGCCTAGCATCTAGCACCTTCTCCACAAGCTCCCCCATTCCTGCAACCTGGCTCCTCTCAGCCATTGCCGCTTTTCCTGGTTGACTCATTTCTCCTTTTATGCTGACATCCACACCCTCTCTCATTTCTGTCTTGAGCTATTTGCTCATCTATGGAATTTTTTCTGTGCCTTTGGCTCTCAGAACAGAATCGACATCCTGGCTCCTGTACCGATCACTTACATCCAGCCCCAAGATCCCACCATTGCCAGGACAGATGGCAAAAAGTTGATACTTGGCCCTTTTCCTCAGAGATTCCTTTTCTGGGTGGGTGGGAGAGTGTGGGAATCCACATTTTAGTAGCTGCCTTGGGCTATTTTGATGAACCTAGCCAGTGGGAACTCTGTGCCCTCCCAAATCACTCTTCTACCAAAAAGGAAGTTCTGGCGTCAAGTGAGGCTGGCAGAGGTTCCATTCACACTGAGAGAGAAAGGCTGCTCCTGTGTGCTGGGTGGTTTCAATTAGTTCCACTGCTCAAAGCTTCTAGCAGAAGGTGGCAGAAGCGAAGTCTCTGTATACACAAATATCCCTTTGCCCGGAGACCACCCATCTCTGCGTAAGAATTGTCATGTCTTTAAAATTGCAATATTGGTTTTTAAATTTTTTTGTCTCTTTATTTATTTTTTTAGGGGATGGGGGGTAACAAGACTATTTGCCAATGAAATGGAGGGCAACATTCCAGTGCTTTTTAATCGAAATGCTCTTATATGCAAACAAAAAAATATTAACTCTCAAACGAGCCTCTGTGGGGCTGAGGGGCAATGACCCAGCTTAAGAGAGAGGGGATGCTGTCATTCTCATCCTCAAGCCACAGGCATCTGCATCGGGCATGTGCAGGAGGAGCTGCTGGGAGGACAGGCGAAGGGCTCTCTTTCCCTCCCTGCCTCCTTCCCTCTGCCTTTCCTTCCTTTTGTTTCTGTGGCTGCCATAGCTCCTCCCACTTGTCATAGAGGTGGGCCGAGTGGAGAAGAACAGGTGTGTCCCTGAGGATGGGCCTCGAGCAGCTTTGCAGTGGACCTGGATGGTCACAGAGGTCACACTGAGCAGAGTTACATGCCCTAGCCTCCCTCATCTTGGCTCCTGCTCCAGGAGATAGCACAAATGCTCCTTGCTGAGACGGTTGCTGAGAAAACCAGACAAGGTGTCAAATGAGGGGCTCACCCCACAGGCCTGCTCACACTCCCTGGGGTACGGGCTTGTGTTTAAGGGAGCAAATGAGATACAGGTCAAGGACTTTTCCCCCTTGTCTTGCTCATTGTGGAGCCTCAGGTGGCTTCTTTGCCTCAGTCTTCACCTCAGTCTTCTCATCCACAAAATGGGAACTGTGGTGGCTACTTTGGAGCAGTGCAGCAGCAATTAAAGTTACAGGCGTGGTTTTCGGAGCAAAGCAACCACGCTTCAGTGGTGGGCCTGCTTCTACCAAGTAGGCATTTCTCTCCCTAACTCCAGGCTTCAGAATGGTTTGGATGGGATGTGGGTGAGTTAAATCCAGATTTTCCTCACTGTCGGACCAACAGTTTAACGATCCTTCTGGTTATCTATTTGCTTGGTGACTTTGGGGAAATCATGTGGCCTCTCTGAGCCTTAGTTCTCATCTCCCTCAGTTTCCAGCCGAGTATTCTTGCCCACCATGATGGTTATTTCACATGATTACTGGGCTCCAGTGTGATACAGAAATACCTAGCCAAGCCTCATTCTGGATGTCCCTGTGAGAGAGGTTTGGGGTGATGTTAACATGAATGGCTACTAAGCCAAATGCCTAGCATGATGCTGGCAAGGCTCATCCAATCCATTGCCAGTCTGATAGAACCAAAAGCTGACCTTTTCTGAACAAAAGAAAATTCTACAGTAGAAGATTTGGATTCCAGTCAGTTCTTCTTGGCTCTCCAATGCACCCGCGGACTCTGTAACTGCCTACTTACCAGCCTTAGCAACTGCTGAGCCAGTTCCTTAAAACAGACCTGGCTCAGAACCAACAGTACATCTCTTGGATCTGTTTCTTGGATAGTCCTTACAATGCACCTACTCTGGCCCTGGAGTCCTGGGAAGTCCAGGGGGTGCTAAGGACTTCCACACCCTGATGAACAGACTCGGATGTCAACCGGGGATTCTGGCTCTGTGTTTCAAGGTTGGGACTGTCTGAGTGGGGTGCAAAACTCTCTTCATCTTCAGTCAGAAGGTTTTCATGGAAGGATAGGGCTCAGAAACACTGCTCCTCGTAAGGCTGGAAAGGAGCATGGGTCCAGTGTGCACCTGGGGCTGACTCTGCCTGCTCCTGAGTGTCCCTGCAGCATCAGATGGCACAGGCTGCTGTTTCACTCAGCACTGACAAAACAGCCAACAGAAGCAACTGAAAAGAGAAAAAGTTTGAGGTTGTGGCTTCAGAATGCTCTAGGCCCTCACGGCTGGGAAGGCATGGTGGAGTCCTCCACAGCAGGAGTGTGTGATCGACACCCCTCGCTTCACAGTGGACCAAGGACAAGGGATTCCCTTCAGAGTCCAACCTTGGGAAACTGCCCACCAGCTAGGCCAGTCTCCTCCAAAATAACACCACCAGCTTCAGAACAAGTGTTCAGAATGTGGGCCTGTGGGGCACAGTTCAGATCAGAATCCTTACAGTGAAACACATCACCACACACAAACGTGTTGGAAACAGGTGTGTACTCTCACACTCCTAGAAGCCAGAGATCAAGGGCCAGGCATTGACAGGGCTGGGTCCTTCCAGAAACCCTCCTCAGCTTCAGACATCCACTTACCACCTGGGAGCACCTTGGCTTGGTGTCTTAGCCCTGCGGCCTCCACCTCTGTCTTCACAGGCTCTTTACCTCTTCTCTGGGAGCCCACTTAACAGCGTGATTTCATCTTAACTGAATACATCTGCAACCAGCTTCTTCCAAAGAAGACCCCATTGCGAGGCTCTGGGTGGACATGCACTTGGTCAGCCCTTATACCAGCATTGGGAGATTTCCAAACAGGTTAGCTCCAGACCAAATGGGAGGCCACCCTTCACCTTTCACTGACCCAACCAGAGCCCTCCCAGGCTCCCCGGGAGAGCTTGGAAGTTGGAATACAGTCTGGAGGCTGAAGGACCTGGCGAGTAGTTAGTTGGAGCAGGCATACGCTATAACTCTCCCTTTTTCTGATGGATTGAGGATTTACTTTTAATTGCTTAAGTGGTGATCTAGCATCAATTAACAACATTTACAACAGTTAATAAGTAGTAGCCATTTTTAAGGAAAAAAACGATGAGGCAACAGCAGAGCATTGAGGGCCTTACTAATCAGCCCAGCAGAAACGGCCAACATAGCTGGGTGCCAGGGTCATGGTCTCAAGCAACCCTGCCTGTCCAGGTGCCCACAGGTCCTGGCTTTGACATTGACTGACTGAACAAGTGGAGATTCCCAATGCAAGGGTGGGACCAGGTCACTAAGAGGTCCATCCCTGTCCATGGAGTAGACACTACAGGGCCCTTGCCCTCAAGTTCTTGGGTTCCGTACAAATCAGTAGGGGCTTCTGTGTGCCTCAGCAGCCAGCTCCCAAGAAAACTTTTGGGAATTTCCTTGTGGTTTCCAGGACTGCTTTCATTCACAGAAAGAAAAATGCTGGAAATGCCTGGGGTTTATTATCATCCTTCCTCCCTCTGGACCTTGGTGCCCAGTAGCTGATGGCTCAGAGTGGAGAGTCTAGCACCTTGCCTCAGGTGGGGACAGCCTCTGAAGTGAAGCTTATGCTCAAGTTTGCTGCATAGGATCCATGCCTAAGGTCCAACCCTTTCTTCAGCTCCCTTCCCTGATTTCCTGGCTTCACCTCATAACCTGGAAGCAGTTTCTTAATAAATCATTTGTACAAATGTGCAACGTTGGGGTACACCTGGAGGGGATGCTACAGTGTGCCACTTATATAGTCTTCTTAGTGGGGTGTGCCCAATACACACAGGCACACCCCCACTCCCATCCCCCTCTCTGCTTCAGCTTCCCCATGCAGAGGAAGATTGTCCCCAGGCAGGATCCCGAGAGCTATGTGTGCCTTCCCTTGAATTTCTGGCTTGCCTGTTCTCCTCCCAGTTCCTTCCCTGCTGCTGTCCTTGGTTCTTACCATGCCTTCTGTCTGATGGCCGCTAATTCACTAGAGGTCTAAAATAATGGTAGCAATGATCATGAAAATGATGATAAGAGCTGATTATTTTTAGGACATTATTGTTCCCGAGGATGCTTCATTTTAAATAGGATTTCTGGAAGACTGAAAATGACCATGGTGCCAAGGGGGAACTTAGATGGCAGAATCTAGCCACTGTGGTCCCCTAATGAGAGCTATGGCTATGCCCCTCACATGACAGCTGGGGTGCACAGGGCAGCATTCTGCAGCACTTTTGTGCAAATTAGGAAAAGATGTTCCCTCTGGCCTCTGGTTGGAAAGCACACCTTTGTCAGGGCAGGTGCAGCTCCCAGGATACACAGAAGGCAGATGCAGGTGACTTTGTACAGTGCACAACTGCCCAGCCATACACGGTGGCCCTAAGGACCCCACTAATAATAACAACATTGAGTTTATCCATGCCAACATTATTTGACGTTTGCTTTTCATCCTATTTTTTCTGGCAGGGTGAGAAGTAGAACTCAGAGCCTTGCACACCCCAGACATGTGCTCATCCACTGAGTTCAGTCCTAGCCCTTTGTGCCAGCATCATCCTGAATGTGTTGCCTGTATCCTCCTTTAACCTCACACTAACAGGATGACGTGCATATAACAGTTTCACCCCATCTCACAGATGAGGCAGCTGAGCCCATCAAGTCAGAGAAGGCTTCAGGACTTGAGATTGTGCCATTCTGTGCTATAGTTAAGGCTTTCCCCTCTGGGTTTTTCAGAAGAAGAAATAAGAGGCAGTGACTGGTCAGCAGGGCAGATAGATGAGCAAGAAAGAAGAAGCATGGATGGCTGGGGTACCCATAGGTGAGACAGGGTAGTGGTCAGAGCCCTGGCATGGATCTTGAGGTAGCTATGGAACTCTGGGGCATCTCTGAGCAGCTGTGTGCCCTTGGCAAGTCGCTTGGTGACTCTGAGCTTTGATTCCCTAAAGCCCTCATCTATGGACTTGGCAGGGAGGCAAGGCTGTACCCAGGGCTCCACTAGAGCTTCTGCAATCCATTTCCCACTAGACTAGTTGCTGAGAGGCAAGCAGGGCCAATGTCCCATTCTGGTCACTGAGGGGCAGGTCCAATGGCTCTGCATCCTGTAGCCTTCCCCAGGCTGCTTCTGTCCCAATCCAGGCTGCAGTTGTTGTCCTAAGCCCAACAGAACCATTTGTCAAATATACACAATTAAGGCCACAGTTGCCAAGATGAGCTGAACAGATTTATTCCTGGAGCTGAGAATTAGGAGAGAGGAGAAGAAGGGAGGGATGTGAGAAGGGGATGAACGATGAGCTGACTGACTGCCAGGGGGTGCAGATGAAGGGGTGCCCCAGACCCAATGGTCCTATATCCATTATCTGAGTGAGTACTGGGGCTTGTGGCCTCAGAGAACAGCAGTGCACAGGAAGTCACCTGACCTGGCCTCAGTAGATTCTCACTCATGCAGTACTACCTGGGGTAGCAGGATGTCATCACAGAAGCTGACCAGGCATCACCTAGGGAACAGGCTCCTGGGCTGTGTAAAGGGCATGTGATAGGTGGGGAGGGAGAGCAGTGTGGGGGATTTCCATGTGGGACCAATGTTGGCATGTGGTATCCATTCCCGAGAGGTGTGAGGGCCTGTTCATGACATCTCTTGAGTTGTGGTCCCCAGGGCTGCCTATGCCGTGATGGCTACAGTGACCTGGACATCAGGCTGAAGAAGCAAAGAGTATGCATATGCTCCTGATGGTACCCCATGAGATGGATGATCACCAAGCTGCTGGGGACAGACAGCAGGATCTTGCAGCAAGATTTGGGTTGATGCCTAGGTACCACAGGATGAGGAAGAGCAGCAGCCTGGAATGGCGAGATGATCACCTGTGTCCAGGTGACCGCAGGTGGGAGGGGCCAAGCAGCTCCCTGGTCCCTGTGGCTATGGCCTAGAAGTGGGAGAAGATAACCTGTGAGCAGAGATGAGGTTGGGCTCAGGCTGTGGACGACACTGTCCCACCAAGCTATCTGGGACTTGAAGTGCTGGCTGCTGTAGGGCAAGAGCAGAGAGCTGTGACTCTTCCCTGTGTTCACGTAAGTGCAGGAAATGGGATTTCCATGAAGGGAAAAAAGACTCAGGCTAGAAAAACATGCTGGAGGCCTGGCCTCCCTGGACATCTATGCAGGGTATGGATCCAACTAAGCAGGATCTTGCTACAGGCTGTCCAGGCAAGTGTCTGGTGTTCTTGATTCCAGTTCTGGGTCCCCAGCTGGTCCTGCAGACTGCATCCTGCCATCCTGGGTTTGGAGGCAGCCTCCCCTCAGGCCTTTCCACTACTCTTCACCTAGGAAGTGCTCCACCTAGGAACAGTTGGGCACAGCAGGGAAAGAGAGCAGCAGCCAGCTTGCATATACCTGAGCCTGTGGGTAGGTATGGGGTGCATAGTGTCACTCTAATGCCCCTTCCCGGAACAAGACACTCATCTCCCACAGGAAGGAGCGATGTCTACTGGTAGTTCTCGGTTGAGTCTCAGCTCAGCCTATGGGGACTCTCACTCTCTAGAGAAAGCCACCTTTCCCAGTTGTCTCCCCTCCTCCCCCTGTGACAGGGCCACAAAGGCCCACACCCTTGATCACCTTCTGAACCTTTCTGAGAGGCCTCAGGGTTTTTCTGGAAATTCAGTGGGGGCCTCGTCTATACCACATGGCAGCTAGGCTGTTTCCTCGAGTTCTCTGACCCTTGTGCCCAAGATACCCCTTGCACCCATACCTCCACATAGCAGATGCCATCTTAAATCTGTTTCCAGAGCCAGGAAAGTGCTGCCTGCATGTGGGTGTGTCAGTGAGGGGACTGCCGTACAGGTGAAGGGAATCTGTAGGCAGGCAAGTGGACGCTGGGGATTTCGTGAGGTTGGGTGTAACCTGAGTGTGCGAAGGGTGGTGTTGAGCCTGTGTCGACTGAACTAGGGATGTGGCTGTGCACATACCAGCAACATAAAGGGAGTCCCTATCTTCTGCTTACCTTTCCCTTTGCTTGTCACCACTGTGAAGTTCTCAGGAAGCCAGCAGCTTTGTCTGCATAGAGGTCAAAAAAGGCTTGGGTGCTATGAGCCAGTCTCCTGCCTTGGACAAGTTGTGCTGGCTCAGCCTAACCGTGGCCAAGCTGCTGCTTCTCTCCTTCCACCTAAGCCCCACTTTCTTGTCCCTTAGTCCATCCTCGAGATGTCACTCACCCTTGCCCACAGGACGTCATCAGGCCTCGCTGTCCTGTGCCCGTAAGTATGGGGTCCAGATGCCCCTGTTCAGGGCTAAGGCTAAATGGGAGACTGTCCCTCCCCAAGCCTCCTTAAGTTATGCTTACATTGACCTCAGAGGGCAAATGAAAATGACCAGATCATCTCCGATGGAGTCCTGCCAAGGCGCGGCACTGCCCTGGGCTTTTTCACAGAGTGATTGATTTTTCTGATCTGACTTTACATTGATTACCATTAAATTTCTGAGTGTTGATTTGGGGCTGGCAATTCCATCTGGGAAGCAAGTTTTGGATCATAAATCAGCCATGTCAAAACATCTTGCGCTTCTGAGGTTTGACTGGACACATCTTTTGTGTTTTCATTCAAGTCTCTGGTAAAATCACAGAGCTGGCTGAACTGAAGAAGACAGCTTATAATGGAATATGCGCAGTGGTCCATTCCTCACCCACAAACTGCTTGGGTAGGGGGTGCTTAAAATGCTGTGAACCCGCCTTTTCTTCTCCACCCCCCATCTACGAATCCAGTCACCCTATGAGAAAGTATGGGTGGGGGAGTCTCAGGATGGTTTCGGTGAGCCTAGGTGCACACAAGACTCTGGCATGTTCTGTCCAGTCAGTTATTCTAGACTGTTCTATCGTGACCACTCTTCCTCATTTCCTTCTCTTTGACAAAGAAAGACAGCTTTGCCTTCTTATTCTCCACATTTCTTGGGAACATCCATGGAAATAGGAAGCTATTGACAGAAGGCCTCAGCTTCTCTCACATGGCCTCTTTTAGGAACCCTTAGATTTCCACAACACGCAGCATCAGTCCCTCACCAGGGAGAGTGGCCCAAGGAGGACAGCAAGGATGTCAATGGTCTTGTGGCCATCCTGAGAGGGACATGGAAACACTTCTGCCACAATCCATTTATCAGAAGCAAGTCACCAACTCAAGGACAGGGGAGTAGGTCCTACTCTAGAAGGAAAGGGTGTCCAAAAAAATCTGCAGATATATTTTAAAATCAGCACAGGAGTCTATATGGAGACTCCATGAATCATGCCAGGATGTGGGGTACAAGATCTCCAGGTCCCAGATGTGTGGTTTTCATCTTACTATTCTGGTCGGTTACATGTAGTTACTCAACTTCCTCAAGGTTCTGAAAATATTTTGTCCATGACCCCCATTTCAGACCTGTTGTGACCTTTGTCATATGCACATGTACAACAGAAGGTCTGTGGAAAGTTAGTCTGTCATATGGTAACAGCAGAAGCAGTGGGCACAGCACATCGGGAGCACAGCCACTGATGACGCTGGACAGTGCTGTGAGCCTGCCGGTTGGGACAGCAATGACAACACTGCCACCCACACAGAGCACACAGCTCACTAAAGAGGACAGATACAAATAACACACACGTGCTCGCGCGCGCGCGCACACACACACACACACACACACACACACACACATACACTCACAAACCAGGTGGCAGTGGAGCAGAGGGGGAAATGAGGCAGGAACCAGAGCGGAACTGAAGGCACTGTCTTGTTCTATCTGTGTGTGCATGGGTGTTTACATGCATGTGTGTGTATGTGTGTGCACTGCATTGTGTGTGCATGTGCCTGCATTCAAGTGTGAACATGCATGTGTACACGTGTGCAAGCGTGTGTGTCTGATCAAGTGGAGGCCAGAGGTCAACATCAAGCACCATCTTCAGTAGTTCCTCAACTTATGTTCTGAGACAGGGTCTCACCACTTAGGAGATAGGCTGTGAACCCACAGGACACACTGTCCTCACCTCCCCCAAACTGGGGTTATGGATGCTCACCACCATGCTCAGCGTTTACCATGTGGGTGTTAGGATCTGAACACAGGTCCTTATGCTTGCCAACAAGTACTTTATCCACTGTCTTTGGTGGGTAAGGCCTGTCTGAGAAGGGGGCAGTTGAGCATGGATCTGGGGTGGAAAGGAGTTGATCTCCAGATGACTAGAGGGAAAGTACCCTAGCCTGAGGGAAAAGCAAGCATAGACACTCAAAGGCAGGACCTGGCAAAGAGACCAGTCCCATCAGGTCTCCCAGAGCCTCACAGTCGAGGAAAGCCACAGGCTGACTTCCTCCTTGAGGTGAGGAGTTAAGTGGCTAGTTGTGAGAACAGAGTGACTGAGGAAGAGGAGAGAGCCCAGGCTCCAGAGTCCCGCTCAGGGGTCCTCGGCAAGTCCCAGTAGCCTCTTCTGGGTAGTTTGTTGTTTGTTTTTAATCTTCCTTCCTTCCTCATCCTCCTCTTCCTCCTCCTCCTCCTCCTCCTCCTCCTCCTCCTTCTCCTCCTCCTCCTTCTTCTTCTTCTTCTTTGACAAGGTTTCTCTGTGTAGCCCTGGCCGTCCTGGAACTCTACGTAGACCAGCAGGCTGGCCTCGAACTCAGAGATCTTCCTGCCTTGCCATCCAAGTACTGGGATTAAAGGTGTGTGCTACCTCTGTCCAGCTCAGGAGCAGTAGTTCTTAAACCAAGACAACTTGGTGGCCTTCCAGGACAGTGTAGAAGGCCCTAAGCATGGAGACTCTCCACTTCATCCAAAGTCTTAAAATGCAACGGATGTATTTCTGAGCTGCTGGCCAGAGCATGGGTCAATGGCACCAGGAAGGCAAGGTCGGGAAGTATATGCCGTCCTGGGTGCTTCTGAGTGAAACCTACCTGGTTCTGGGACTAGACTGAATTCAGGGTTCAGCACCTCAGGTGGGTGGGTGCTGGTGAAGCGAGAGCATCTCAGCATCTGTCTTGCCTTTGTTTGCTTGCTTCATGAATGTTGGCTGAGTGAGAATGTACCCATAGGTTCAGGTACCGGAACACTAAGTCACCACTAGGTGGTGCTCTTTTGGGGAGCTTGTGGAGACATGTTGGGAGAAGCATGTCACTGGGGGTGGGCTCTGAGGATGTATAGTCTCACCCCACTTTGCTGCTTTTTTTAAAGATTTATTTATTAATTACATATGCAGCATCTGTCTGCATGTATCCCTGCAGGCCAGAAGAAGGCACCAGGTCTCATTATAGATGGTTGTGAGGCACCTGTGTTGTTGGGAATTGAACTCAGGACCTTTGGAAGAATGGTCAATGCTCTGAGCCATCTCTCAACCCCTCTCAAGTTTTCTGCTTCTTATGTGTGGTTGAGAAGGGCTCTCTCTGCGCTTCCTGCTGCCATGCCTCCCCCGCCACTGTGAACTCTCCTGGAGCTACAAACCCACTAAGTTACCATGTTTTACCACCCTCACAGAAAAGTAACCAATGTACCATCGATTTGCTTCACTGGGCCCCAGCTCAGTCAAACTCTCTGGAGGAGGTCAAAGGTCACTTCCCTTGACACAATCTGGAAACTCCTTTCAGGTCTCCTGAATCTTTTTTTGCCAGGGGAATTCTCCTGTGTGTTTAGGGTGACTGCCTTCATTAGTCCAGAAGAGGTCTTTTGGTCAAGTCTGGGGGCCCAGCTCTGCCCAGCTCACACCAGGTCCCGTGGATATTGTTGGACCATAGCCCACCTCTGATCCTCAGAGTTCCAGCCCGAGCTGCTTGCCGAGGTGGTGGGAGTGGGGAGTGAGAGAGAACCAGTTAGGCTATAGCACACACTTCCCACTGGGACTGGTCCTGCCCTATCTTGTTCTTCATTTCTCTCCCGCTTCTCAATCATATATGCCGAATCCTACCTCAGGCTCTGCCTCAGGTAACCCAGGTTGGAGACACAGGCCTGCTGTGACTCCAGGCTCAGAAATTCCACTGATCTACACAGACTGTGTTCCTCTCCCCTTTTCCTTTCTCAGATTCACCTTACCAGCCCCTCCCACCGCACACCTTCACCTTCTGCCAACCCACCTCACCTCCTCCCTCCCTACTTCTCACACCAGCAACCTCTACCTCCCTCCAGGAAGCTCCCATGCAGCAACCATGTTTGTTTCTCCCAGCTCTGCACATGGCTGTCTGTCACCTAAACACACCCTGACTCTAAACTAGACCCTGAGTCTCCAACTGCCCCACCCACACTGCAGTAAATGACAGTACTCCCGTCAGGCTCTTCCCAGGCTTTGAGCCTAACTGTATCCCTGTGCCTGCTCCCCTGTCAGCTCTCACATCTGTCCTCTGCTCCCTCCTCCCCACAACCAGCCTCCTCCCCTCGGCTACCTCATATGTTTTGGAGTGATCTTGGCAGACACTCACTAAGAGTGCACCAAGTGACAGACACGAGTTCCTCGCATCCTGCTCAAAACAAAGTCTAAGAGGGAAAGTGTTAACTTTTCCATTCTCAGATAAGGAAACTGAGGCACAAGCAATTAAATGACTCACCCAAACTGGGTTGTTTTCTTCTGACTTCTCATGATCTCAACCTCAGGGAAGCAAGAGATGTGTGCTTGGGAGGAGGTTCTGAGAAATGCTATACCAATGGAGCAGTCTGCAATCCTGTGACCAAGGCAAGGGAACCTTTCATTCCTGGCCCTGCTACATAGCCAGACCCTGTCACCTGCCCCAGTTCCCATAGCCCACATGGTATGGGAAGAGATGGACTCCCACAGATGGTCTTCTGACCTCTACATGTGAGCCATGGCACTCAGATGTGAGGACACACACACTAGGAACATAAGGAAATGTTGAGCTGGAGAGTTGGCTCAGTGGTGAAGAGTGCTACTGGCTGCTCTTCCAGAAGACCAGGGTTTGGTTCCCAGCACCTACATGGAAGCTTTACAAACCCATGTGACTCTAGCTCCAAGGATGACACCCACTTTTGGCCTCCACGGGCTTTGTATATCATGTACAGCCATACTCGCAGGCAAAGCACCCATACACATAAAATAAATAAATAAAATTTTTAAAAGCTGTATTTTAAAAAAGAAAAAAAAGGAGGGATGGAGAGAAGAACAGAGGAAGCAGGGCAAAGTGATGTGGCAAGGTGTGACAGCCCCCTGACCCCGGAGAATAGCAGCTAACTCCCCTGGGAAGCACACACCTGTGCCATGCTCTACCACCCCTCCTGCCTGTCACTACCCATCCCCATCTCTGCACCCAGACCCCCTCAGTAGCTCCAGACCAGCAGACAGAAGCTTTGAGGTTTATTCTATAGTCAAGGTCTTGCCTGTACCCCACACTGGCCTCCTGCTGCTCCTACAGGCAGGAGTCTTCCCCCAAGACTTCCAAGGGGAATCAGGACATTCCCCTTGGAGCACCTGCTCTCCACCACCAACTAGTGGCAATGCCTAGCCTTTTCCCGCAGCCCTTCCCAACGTTCCTTGCTGCAGTGGATATGTTCTCTGAGGACCCCATGTTTCGACTGCTCTGAGAACATCTATCACTCCTAAGACTTGTGCTAAGATGGTAGGTCAGCCCTTTGCCCCAACTGCCATCTGTTGGACACTAAGCCAGCTATTTGACTGCTGGGCTCTGCACCTGCCTTATGACCTTAAATAAGTGAATGACTCTAGATCTTGATTTATTCATATGTGAAATGGAGAGATAATCCTGCTTTATCATGTGATTTCTGTGGGAATCACACAAGGAAACTGGTGTGCGGCTGGGAGATGGCTCAGTCTGCAAAGCTTTTGCCTTGCAAGCCCAGGACCTGAGTTCCATACCAAAATCTATATGTAAAAAGTACGCAGTGTCACATGCTTGGGATCCAAGTGTTGATCATGTCAGGGAGATTCCTGAGGGCTCGCTGGCCAGACAGCTTGACCCACTGGACCAGTGAGAGACCCTGTCTAAAAAAGTAAAAGTCTCTGGCTCTTGAGGTTGATATTTAAGGTTGATCACCACACACACATGAAAGTGCACACTCAAGCTCACACACATGTAAGCGTAAACACATGAACATAGAGAGAGAGAGAGAGAGAGGCTGAAAAGGAGAGAGTGGTAACCACAAGTGAACAAGAACCAGCTCTCTTGCCAAGCCACACACTCTGTGCTGAAGGGACTCTGCCACTTAGTTAGCCATCTTTACCCTCCATGGCACTTGGCATAGCTTCCCCATAAAGCGACAATGGATCATATTGGAACATCAGTTTGACTCTTCAACTGTCCCGTTTTCTTCATGCTCACCACCTCCAGATCTCTCCATATAGATCAGCATAAATTCTGCGCTCCCTCTGTCCTAGGAGAGACACATGGCCTCTCCATCTTCATCCCTACCCCTCCTCTACTTCCAGCACTATAGCCACAGTATCCCTGACATTCTGCCCCAAACCACACAGGTCCCTACCAAAGGGCCTTCGGAATTCTCACTGCCAGAGTGCCCTCCAGCTACTCCACAGCCCATTTAGGTGTCCATGTCATCACACAGAAAGCCTCTCGGGATGCTCTGTCATGCCTACCCCTGGCACAGAGCTTTCTTTGTTTGCCTGTCTGACTTGCTTAAAGGAAAATACTCAGGAACCATGCATCCAACAGGCTCCATCCCCATCTCTCTGGGTGCCTGTTACCAACTTGGGAGGTCTGTTGGATTCTACAAAGTCTGTCAGACCCTGGTCCCTAGCCTTCTCCAGGCTCTTTCCAGGGGCTCTTATCTGTACACCAGCCATATGGACCCAGGAGGCACCAGAAGCTTGTCCCTACTTTGACTGCCTAACCCCTGTGGAAGCTATGTCCTATGGCCTTTGATCCCTGTGCAGCTGTTAGAGCTCCATGCCAGCCCCTACAAACACATGCATGTGAGTCCCATGCTCTCCCATGCCTGATCAGCATCAGCACCATCACTGCATGCAGCATGCAGGGCCTGTTTCGCCCTACAACCTGCTTAAAAAGCTTGGCCTTCTGAGGATTCAGGACTGGGGAGGTGGGGTATTACATACAGCTGAAGAAGGAGACAAGGTTATTACATACAGCTGAAGAAGGAGGCGGGGTTATTACATACAGCTGAACAAGGAGGCGGGGTTATTACATACAGCTGAACAAGGAG
>JAQHUG010000045.1:7900528-7910610 GCA_028555095.1 Dicrostonyx torquatus
TATTACATACAGCTGAACAAGGAGGCGGGGTTATTACATACAGCTGAACAAGGAGGCGAGGTTCGCTAAATCTCTGTAGGAGCAGTCTTCAAGCTATAAGCTTATGAGGGAGATCTACTATGGACATTTTCTGTGCACTGTCACCATTTGCACTTGGACCCAACTGTAGCACAATTAATAAAACCCAAAGATAGATATTGGGGTACAACTTGATGATCAGAAAAGCAAAATGGCCAGTCACTGACTCTTACTTCTACCTCAGTCTGAAATGGCAATCCTGCCCCACAAAAAATCAGATTGAGACTGTGTCTAAGAGCTGTCATCTCCCATATTCTATTTCTCTCTTGGGCTGGGATTAAAGGTGTGCACCACTACTGCCTGGTTTCTATGGCAAACTAGTATGGCTACTGGGATTAAAGGGTGTGTGTCACCACTGCCTGGTCTGTAAGGCTGACCAGTGGGGCTGTTTTACTCTCTGATCTTCAGGCAAACTTTATTTATTAAAAATAAATGGAATATTACCACACCTAAGGAAGGCTTTTCCATCCCTCTGAGCCTCACTCAGGGAAGGCTTTGCCACTCCCATGGGGCTGAGATATGACAACAGTATACATCTGCTTAGAACATCACTCAGTCCTACACTCTGCCAGGACCATATCAAAGCATCAGGAATCTGGTCAATACTTCCCCGCACCAAGATGTCAGACTTGTCAACCAGACTGGAAGCTCCTGAGGCCACAGCCAGGCCATAGCTGAACTGACACACAAGCACCTGGGGCTTCTCAATATTGAGAAAAAGTCAGCCATGAAAAAAGTTTAGAGCAGAGTTCTCTGATAGAGGAAGGAAGAGGGAGAGGCAAGGAGGTGAGGGAGGGGAGGAGAAGGAGAGAGAGAGAAAGAGAGAGAGAGAGAGAGAGAGAGAGAGAGAGAGAGAGAGGTTAGAAAGTTGGAAATGAAGGAAGAAAAGAGAAAAGAAAGGGAGGGAGAGAAGAAAAGAAGGCCTGGGGAGAAAGCGTCCACTTGTCCTTCAGGCTGGTATCCCATTCTTGTAGTTGATGTATTTGAGGCTCTGGTGCCATCCATGCCACAGTCTTGCGTGTGACAATAGCTCTGCCCAATCTTCTGTCACTCACAGGAGCATTGCTCAGAGTGACCTCTGCCCTTTGAGCAGGCATTTCTGAACCTCGGGGCAGGACACAGTTTTAAGCATCTTTGCAGTTGACTCTTCACCCTGTTCTCAGCAGAGCCAGCCATCTTCTTGCCACATGTGTCACTGGTGATAATTAAAGAGGTTGATTTATGGCCCTAGACAATGACGCCTCTCAAATACAGGCAGGCAAAGGGCGAGCCTTGCTCAATGATTGAGAAGTAACCATGCGACTGGATGTGCAGGCCACAGCAAAGAAGACTGAAGGAGCCCTAATTGCCAGCCCTATGAGCTCCCTCATCTTTTCTGTAAGGCTCCTTTGGTGATGAGGCTGGGGACTCAGCTGCTGGGGGACAGAAGCAGTGGGTCCCTTCAGGATTCTGTCCTCATCTCCAAGCTTTGTTGAGAGAGATGGCTATCCAACCAAGTCACAAGGAGCCATTTGTGGAGGCACTGGGGGAGGGGTGGAAATGTGCTCATCTAGTTAAAGACAGAGAAGAGGGAACTGGGAACTGTGATTAAGTCCTCCATCCTGGCGGGGGGGGGGTGAGATAGACAGCTTTCCTGGTTCTTTGGGAGACATGTGGGATGTTCTACCTCTAGCTTGAGGACTGGTGTCAGCAGCTGTTTGGGCTCCCTGCAGGCCTTGGGCTCCCACACTCCCTCTAGAAAGGCCAGCTGCTGCTAGGGATCCTGAAAGTGGAGGCTGGGGCTGTTTATGGGGGTTGGAGACGTGCAGAGCCCACAAGTGACCACCCCTAAGACTATAAAAAGACACAGGTCTTTCTTGGCATCACGTGGCATAGCGCATCCCCTCTCGTTTACCCTCTTTCATCTGCTCATCCACCCTTTAGGGAGTAAGGAAACCCTGTTTTCAGAGCCCAGACTACCATGCCTCCAGGTATAGAGTACTCAGAAGGGCAGTCTGAGGAGATTTGTATGCCTCAGTGTCTGGGCAATAAGAACGACTTCCATGCCCAGCCGGGCAGGCCCTCAAGGGAAGCGGGAGAAATGTGTGCACACGTGTGAATGCGTCTGTGACTGTCTGTACACTCCAGTGTGTGTTGATCACCCTGCACAGTCCTATACACCTAGTACTGGCTTGAGAACTATGAAGTTTTCCATTAGCTTCTGGGTGGGCTCTAGTGGGCTGGGTCTCTCTGCAAAAGGCTCCTCCAGGTATCTCTTCCAGGTATTATAGATCTTTGAAGGCTGAGGAAATTTCTGACAACTGCTTCTTTCTCTTGGTCTTTCCAAGTTAGGGGTATGTGTCTCCAATTGTTTTAATGATCTGTCTACAGGTCTGGGACTGGAAGAGGCAATATGGATGCAGGCATCAGGCTAAACACTGCTCTCTGAGCTCAGGTGACATGGGACCAACCTGGAGGAATGTCTGGCGAAGGATGGGAGTACCCAGGCAAGGGGAAACAATGAAGTCCGGAGGCAGTGCATGATAGAGTACACCTTCCTCATATCCCTGCCTGGGAAGGCTTATCTCATGTCTACTTTTGTCAAAAAGTAGGCTGCTAGTGTCCAGAGAGAGGCTCCCCTGTCTGGGGTGAACTCCATTGGCACACTGCAGACACTTGGGCAGCCAGGGCAGAAAGTGCGGGAGAGCACATGGGGCTGAATGTGGGGCAGGAGGACAGTCTCTGTCTGGAAACTGGGTGACCTTCTTTTTGAGAAGCCTCTCCCTTCTCCAGGGCCTTAGCCACAGGCCTCATCTGGGAGCAGAGTTGGCTCATGAATAATATTATTTGGAGTGAGGATCCTATGTGCCCTGACTGTTGCCCAGTTCAGCAGCCCATGAGCTGAGAGAGAGCATACGTTAATCCAAAGGAGAGGGTCATGGTGCAAGCTGGCATCTTAAGGGTCATAGAAGGGGACAGAAAGGAGAAGGCTGAGGACTTAATTTTTCTCATCTCTTTACTTTTGAGACAGAGTTTAATGTGTCCATGCAAGCCTTGAATTCACTAGATAGCCTTGAACTCTTAATCGTTCTATTATAAATGCACATATGTTTTTATGAAATGCTGGGATCCAACTCAGGATTCTGTATTCACAGACTCCACTAACTCTGCCACACCTCCAACCCTGAGAATTCAATCTTTGGACCAAAGTGGCTCTGCTTAGAACAAAGGTCCTCTAGAGCCCATTGTTCATGCCACAGGTGGGTAGACTGGGAGCAGGGTAAGGACATCACTCGAGCTCACAGACCATGCTGTCCCAGCCCAGGCACACCCAGCTCTGCCACCTGCCCTGCTCACAGCCCCCACACTGCCCACAGCCACATCTATGCCACCTTTGCTTCCATGTCTCACTGCCTGAGACTGCTTTGCCCTCAGCATTTGAACCCAGGAGGGTACAGGAAACCTGAGTCATCGCTGCCTCACAGGGGCCACTTCTACTTGTAAATTGAGACTGGGATCTTCTGGCTGTGGTCCACTGTTTGTGGCTCACTGGTGCTCGCCTCCCTTCAGAGGGCAGGAAAAGAAGTCAGGTACCCGAATGACTGAAGATGGGGTGGCTTTGAGCAGACAGGCAGAGCATGGGAAGGGGGTCTGGTCCCCGACAGTGAGAACATAAGGTTTTCCCCAGCAGCTGCTGTTCTTTACTGGCAGGATAGCTGCCTGCTTGCCTGTGACCTGCAGCCTGCAGGAGAGGCACCCTGCTGAGCCTGCCCCTGAGCTCAGGACCATGGTTAGTCACCTGAAGGTGGGGCAGTGTGAGGCTAGTGCTAGTGTGGGAGATGACTTGTTTGGAAACACTGCTGCAGACAGCAGCTGACAGACACACAGGCCCAAAGGTACAGTCAGGGAAGGAGTTTAGAACTTGTTTTGGAGACTGCCAGTGTCCCTCCCTGAAGGAGAGAGGAGGTCTTATGCAAACATGAGAGGACCCAGCACATCCTTGGCACTCACTGCCTCTCAGGGAGGGCAGTCTCATCTCCTCTCCCCGAAGTCCCACAGCTAGACAGGCAGAGCTATGTCTAGACTCTCCTGGCTCCACTTTGTACTTGGCCAGGCATCAACCCTCAGTCAGTGAGCAATGAGGCCCGTAAGAATGGGAACTGTGACCAAGCTGGGCCTGGCTGGGTCATCCTGGGTCTTAGCCCAGTCTGGGATCCCCACTCACAGGAGGTCAATGTTAGGGAGGGCCTTGTCACAACAGTAAACAAAGTAGCAAAGGGTGTGTGTCCCAACCACAGGGCAGTGGTCCAGACGTGGGCTCTAGAGCCTGACAAAATTACTTTTCCCAGCTCTGCTACTTCTTGGCTGTGTGTTGTTGGCCTCCATTACACAACCTGTGCTGTGGGGTTTGGAGCACTTAAACTTTGTGGGAGGATATATGAGGTGCACCAAGTGGCTGCCATTGCCTCACAAAGCAGCTAGGATGGCGTCAGGGGCCTGATGCCTCTTCCAGACCTATCCCGGAGAAGGGATAGTTGGGAGAATTTTCCTGCCAGAGGAAAGAATGCCCCCCCCCACACACAGTGTTGGTGTGAGGCTGGAACTGGCAGTGAGGTGACAGGACCATGGGGACTTGATGGCTACTAGCTTAGCTTTAAAGAATTACAATAACAGACCCTATCTCAAGGGAACAAGGTAGAGAACAATAGAGGTCACCGGATGTCCTGAACACCTGACATCCTCCTCTAGTCTTCAAGTGTATGCATGCAGACATGTACACCTGCACGCACGTGTGAGCACACATATACCACACACACAATTGATTAATTAATTAAAATAAATGAGGAAACTAGCTTGAGACACCAGCAAATGTCTCCCTTTCCCCTTTCTTGTCTCCCACAATCCTTTCTGTTAGTTAGAGCACACACCTGGGTTTCACTGCTGAGCATTCAGCTCCCAGCAGTATCCAGGAGGCTCTTAGCAGGCAGGTTTCATTGCCTTGTATTTAGCTGATTCCCTAGAGATTAGATAATAATTGCTAATCCTATGGGGAATAATTGGGGTTGATTGTCAGTTTGGAGCCCCTGCCTTTCTTTCTCTCATTTGACACCGGTAGGTAGAGAGCAGTGTTGAGACCACACACTGGGAAGCCAGACAGCCTCAGCCTTTGCTCCAGTCCTCACAGAGATTTCTTAACCTCGCTATACACCCCTCCCCCCATTTGCTTATTGTGAACTGGGAGTGATTAGTATAGTCTAGTCTGCCTTCCCCGGAGTCCATCCAGTGGACTACTGTTCTGAAGGTCTAGGTGAGTCTCAACTGCTAGTCACCCTCATCCTGGTACACACACTGAATGGCTCCGAGACTCAGTTGAGGAGTCTGAAGAAAAGATAGAGGCTCCCAGTACCATTGGGAGTTCTGAAATCCGTTCATTTGTACTTGGAGAAGTCAGACACCATTCCAAGGCATAGTGATTGTGAAGGTGGGGGTGTGAGTGGGTGTGGGTGTGCGAGTAGGTATGAAAGAGAGAAAGAGAGAGGCTGACATGGGCCTCAGAAGTGGGAAAAGCAGCACACTTTAAAAGTAGAAGAGGGACCCTTCCTACCACCCTCTGAGGCCCAGGAAAATGGAGGGAGAGGGGACAAAAAGATTGTAAGAGCCATAGTGTCGAGGAGGGCCGCTGTGAAGTGATGTCTTCCAGACGTGACAGAGGCATAGGACTAGTGAACTTCACAGTAGCTGTGATGACCTGCACATGACCCACACCAGATCAAGCCAGTCAGCAGCACTCAGGCACGGGTGGGGAGGGGCCCAGGAGGTCCCACCTGCAGCTGAGTGGCTCCTGGTAGGTTGCCCATGCCTCAGCAGCTGGCCGGTCACCCTCATGCATACAGGCAGTGCTAACTGGACTCAGTGGTTTGAAAAGGGAGGAGGAAGGCAAGTGTGGGTAGGAGGACTGCAAAGCGGTAGGAGGAGGAAGAAGGAATTTTAAGCTGAGAGAAGTGGAGGAGTCCTGGAGGAGTTGGAGAGGAGAAGGAGGAATGGAGATGACCTAAAAGCATTGATTCATGGATGAAATTATCAAAGAATTCACAAAGTAGAAAAGAGGACTTTTCACACCTCCTCCAGCAGGACAGCTCTAGGGTCCCCCTCCCCCTTTCCCTTAGAGAGCAGGGGGACTTGTCAGGTAAGGGTGGAGGAAGGAAGGGGAAAGTGGTCTCAGAACTGGGACTGGCCAGCCCGGGGTGAATCATTTCTCAGCTCATCTCATCCTCCTAAAAGCACCAGGAATGGATGCTACCTGAGCCCAGTTTAAAGAAGCAGAAACTGAGGCTCAGCTAAGTCAAAGATGTAGGTGGTCACCAGTCTCTGAGGGTAGAGGCGTGATATCAGTCAAGCAGGCTCAGAGCCTATCCCTTTAGCATTGGAAAATTACCCCTGGAGTCCCAAACACAGGGAAATGCAGTGTGTGCTGGCGCATGCTCAGAGCTGAAATGTCCCTGGCAATCTGTGAACTGTTCGCAAGGAGGTCACAGATAGCCAGTTAGGCTATGAACAGTCCCCAGTCGTGGTCATCCCAGGACAAAGGCTTCGGCAATGTCAGGCACACAGCTGAAGCTTCCTGCTTCCTGCGTCAGCTTCCTTCCCAGCTCTTCCCTGAGGCTCACTCTTCCCTGGAACGGATTTCCGTCCTTCTGGCTGTTTCCCTCCATTTGCAGGGGGACCACACCCCTGCAGAAACACTCTGAGATCCCTAAGTGGTTCCCTGTCCATATTCCTGTGGTTTTCCCAGAAGGACTAGCTGAGCCTTAGGTCACCCACTGAAGAAGAAAGTGCTCCTGGGATCTGTCTGTCCCACCTCCTTTCTTCAGTCAGTCTGGAAATGGCTGTATGGACAGGAGCTGGGTTCCAGGCAGCACATAGGAGCTCAAATCAGGTCACTCCAGCTGCATGCAGAGACCTCCATCTGATACTCAGTCTAGCCCTGTAAGGTTCTTCCACATCACAGGTGAGGAAACGAAAGCACAGAGAGGTTGAGCTGCCTCCCTAAGGACACACAGAGAGCTATAGTCCAGGGACGCAGTCAGTTTCCCTTCTCAGTCCCTGCATCTAGAGGTTGAACTAGATAATATCACGTGTGGCCTCAGGGTCACTTACCAAAATGGCTAGGATCTTCTTGCCACACACAGCCCACAGAATAGCAGATAGGATTTTCTGGCATCTGGGCTTCCACTGGAGGCTCCATCCTTCTACCTGCCCTTTCCTCCCTCTTCCCCCTGCTCTGCTTAGAGTCCTGGTCACCTAGTTACACCTCTCTCCCAGCTGTACCCAGATGTCTGAATGATGCACCTTAGCAGGTACACATGGGTTTACATTCTGGCACACCTTCCACCCAGTGACTAACCTCAGACAACTCATGTATGAGAACTGCTATAAGGCGCCATCCTCATGGTCAGACTCTGGCCATCTTAATGAGATCAGGTGTGCCTACTTCCAACCATCCATCCTACGGAGCCGAGGACAATTAAAATTAACTAAGGAAAATACTCCATGGGGGCATGAGAAGGCCATGAGCCCATGAATTTGCAGAGTGGGGCTGGCTCCAGCTCTTTCTAAAAATAGATCTCAGGATAGCGCTTCTCAGGGTTTGTGCTGGAACCAAATAAGTATGCCCCATGGCCCAGTGATATGCCTGGGGGTGGGCAGGCAGGCCGATCCAGGACTCTGAATGCAGTGACTCTGCCTGCTGCCTGATGACTCTGTTCACTAGCCTTCACACCAAGGGGCCTCCATGCCTGCTCTTGAGCTGGGCCTACATCTTTTAGCTGAGCACCAGCAGGCTTCCTTCCCCGGAAAGGCCCTCCAACAGAGAAAGTAGTGTGTATGCTCCCTGTGGGCGGCCTGCTGAGTACCCAGGCCAGAGCTAGGCTCACTCTCCCGTTACTCCATTGGGGTACTGTGATCTCTAGCCAGGGGCTTGGGCCTCAGACCATCTATAAAGATGGGCAAAGATGTTATGAGGTAGGAGCAACATGAAGGCACCTGGAATTGTTGGAAAGTGAGACTGGGCAGTGGTCAGTGGACATACTTGCTGTGTGAGGACCTGAGCCCAGATCCTGCCCAAGTGCCCATGTAAAACTATAGGCCAAGTGACCCTGTAACCAAGCCCTGGGGAATATGGAGGAAGGAATTATGTGTGGGATGAGCTATGTGCTAACAGCAAGAATAACACCTGTATTTAATACACGCCTTCTACAACTGACCCATGTGAGCATGTGTGTGTTCTAGTTCACTTCATTCATCCCTGGAACTGAAGACCCTACTCTCCACCCAGCTCATGGGGAAGTTGGGGCACAGAACAGAACCAAGACTGAACCCAAACCAGGCGTTTGACACCTGGGTTCTTTCGTTTCTCCCATTGTCCATGGCTGGTGAACACTTGCACTCCCCCTGCACAGCTGCCGATATGGAAAGAGTGGAGCTACACTAGCTGCTCCCATCCCTCCACCCCAGGAGACAGCTCTTGAAGTCTAATAGAAGACAGGACCAAGGAAGTCTGCCCATCCCAGGAGCCTTCTTTAGGGAGGAGGGTGGCGACCATCCATTCTCCTGCCTGCCCTTACTGTGCCTCAGCACTCCCAATCCACAGGAAGCCCTGTTTTCCCCCTCCTGCCTCTTGGCAAGGAAGGATTTGTAGTTTTAATAATGCAGGTTTTCTCCAGCAGCCTCCCTTGCTGCTCAGTCCCCTCCAAAGATCCTCAAAATTAAAACACTAATCAGGAATTTATTTTCTCATCAATCCTGCCTTTCAGATTATGAGGCCCTGGTGTCTTCACAGCCTGCTGGTGACTGGCCATGGGGAGTGCTCCTTCAGAGCCAGAGGTGGGGACTACGGAGACACAGGGATGTGGGTCCTGACAGAATAGAAAGGAGATGGGACCTTGTGAGAAAGATGACCAGGGACAAAGATGGTCTGAGAGAAAGGATAAGAAGAAGAAAGATGGGGCAGGGGGTGTCAGAGAGACCCCCGATGAAGGCAAGGCAGAAGGAGGGAGGCTAAAATCAGACACACAAACAGCAAGAGGGGTGGGGGTGAGCAGAAACTCAGCAAGACTAGAGGGAGAGAAGGGGGAAGGAAGGGGAGGAGCAAGAGAGAGAAGAAAGGTAGAAGAGGAAACAGAAAGCAGTGAGCAGGCTGAAGGAGCAATGGGGGGCTCACACCAGCTTGGGGAATGCACCCCTGCAAGTGTGACTCTTGGGAGGGGGATGGTAGAGCATGCCTGCCGTGAAACAGGGGCCTCCTGAGGTGAGATCACAGGAGTGAACTGGGTCAGCCCCAAGCCCTACTCCTCTCTTCCCACTCCCTCTCCTTCTTTCTTCATGATCCATCTGAAATGTGCTGGACCCCTGGACCCTAGGCCTCACCCTCCTTCTATGAGCACACCTCTAATTGGTCAGTACCCCACTCCACATGCTCAAAGCAGCTGCTTGCTCTGTGTGTGTCTTCCCAGCATCTTTGCCCCTGTGTGGATCTGTCAGGTCATCCCAGACACTGGGAACAGAGTCTGTTAGACCTCCCCCTCTACACACTGTGGTCACAGGCAAGCTATCCATTCCCTGAAGCCACAAGATCTCAGGTCTTCCTTTGTTTGACCTCAATGGGCTTTCCCCACTGTGACAGTCCAACCACTTCAGAAGACCCAAAAGAAAGGGAAGATGAAAGGCTAGGATTGCATTTGTATTTGTTTGACAAAAGCACCAATAGCCTGCTGGTTTGTTAAGGTGGAGTGTGTGAGTCTGGCCCTGGAGGGTTGCTGTAGAGAGCCCTGGGCCGGCTTTGCCTCTGACTGTTTCTGCTTGCCCATCTGTGTAATGGAAGGAGGTAATGTCCCATCCATTTTGGAGTGTGACTTCTCAGGGTTTTGCCAAAACAGTCAACTGTCAGGAAGGACCACCAAGCATCAGAGGTGGCAGACACTGAAAAGTTTCTGCAGCCCAATAACATCTCAGCCGATGCAATAATT
>JAQHUG010000045.1:7921303-7931663 GCA_028555095.1 Dicrostonyx torquatus
GACCGAGATGGAGGGGGGAGGGCCTTGGGCTTCCCATAGTGCAGGGGATCCTGCACCATCTTAGGAAGCAGGGGGAGGGCAGTGGGGTAGTGGGGGAGCGGGAGGGCCGGGAACAAGGGGAGCAAATGTAAATTTTTCTTTTAACAATAAAAAAAAAGAAAAAAAAGCTGGGTGTAGTAGCATGGATTTGTCATCCTAGTGATGGGAAGGTAGAGACAGAGAGATCCCAAGGTCTCACTGGCTGGTCCATCTAGCTAAACTAGCTCTCAAAAAACAAATTGGCCAGCTCTTGGTAGGCAGAGACAGGCAGATCTCTGGAAGCTTGAGGCCAGTCTGATCTACATAGAGACTTCCAAGCTAGTTATAGGGAGCCACACAGTGATACTTATATCACTAATAATAATAACAATAATAAACAGACAGACAAATAAATAAGTAAATAATATCTGCAAAGCCCCTGCCTTTCTTGTTGCCTTTTTGCCTGGTTGTTGATACAGGCAAGTGGGGAAAGAGCTCCCACTGCAGAGGGGTCCTGCTGAGATACTCCCACCCCTATCATCCCCTGCTGTCGCCTTGGCAACCACTGAGCATCGTTATTGGAGGGTGAAGATTTCAGGTGGCTCGGAGATGTAAAACCCTAGCCGTTCCCATGTAAATACTGTTAGTGTCGTGAGCAGAGACAAGACAATTAGTCCAAGCTGTCAGGGAAGCTCACATCAGTGCCTTCACTTGTGAAGGCGGCCTCGCTTTCTCGAGATCTCCCCAGGCTGCAGTGAGGGCTGTGGGGAGCTGTCAGCTCCACGGAGCGAGGAGGAGGAATTAAAAATCAGAATCGACTTTCAGAGAACAAAATCAGACCTGACAACTCGAGTCACTCAAACCAGGCGTGGTTAGCAGATTGCAAATGTGTTAGGCAGATGGAACAATGGGTGCAGGAGGGAAAATCATCTCCCTGGCAACTCAGGGAGCCAAGTCTGCTCTGCTCAGCCAGATCTTCCTGGGTGTTTGAGGCTGATGATCTTTACCTTCTGTAATGAAGAACAGTCTCTCTGTCCATCTCTTCCTTCTTCCAACTTCTCTTCTGGTCTGAGGCCATTTGTGCCGAGTAAACTGCATGTGATCTGACCAGGCTAGCCTCAGAGTGCGCAGATTCGGTGCCAGTGGACTCACCAATGCTCTGAGTCAGTTTCAGGACATCCACATACACCAGAGTCTGAGTCATGCCAGGGAATGTTCTCAGCCAAGGCCCAGTACCTCTGTGTTCTGGTCCCTATCTTGGTAGCCCAAATGATTATGTTCTGTGGTCTCAGTGCCACAATCTGAATCTGTTTGTGCATTTCCTTGGTGATTTTTCTGTTTACAATGGTCCCAAAGTGCAGTGATGAAGGGTGTCTGGAGTCTTTAAGTACAGAAGGCTGTAAAGTCCCCTATGGAGAGAACGTCAGGTTAGGGGATTGCAAATACGTTTGTTAGAAGCAAGTGGATAACAGTGTACATATAAACATGTATATAGCATGTACACAAACATTGCCTGTCTGTAGGGGCTAGAGAGTTTGCTCGGTGGTTAAAAGTACATACTGCTGGCCAAAGAACTTGGTTCCTATCACCCATGTCTGGGAGTTCACAGCCACCAGCAACTTCAGCTCTGGGGAATCTAACACACTCTTCTGGCCTCCATGGACACGTACACACACACATATGACACATGAACACACACACAAACACACTTAAACTTTAGTATTTGTAACATGAGGGCCCTGCTTGTTGGGGTTTCTGTCCAGCCCAGTACCCCACAGCGGGCAAGCCCCAAAGAAAATCACACAGAGAGTCTACATTAGATTATTAACTGATTGGCCCATTATCTCAGGCTTCTTACTAGCTATTATAACTTATATTAACCCATATATGTTAGCCACATGGCTTGGTACCTTTTCTCAGCTGGGCAGCTTACATTGTTACCTCCTTGGTGGTGTGTACAGGAATGCCAAGGGAGCTTCCTGCTTCCCAGACGTTCTCCTCGCCCTGCCTCTACTTCCTGTCTGGTTGACCCGCCTATACTTCCTACCTGGCCAATCAGCATTTATTTAAAACATGATTGACAGACTACAGACAAGTCTCCTGCACCAAGTATTATATTTAATTTTAAAATATTTTATTAAAGTTGTATACAAAGTTATCTGTTGACCAATGAAAACAATAAGCAGAATCCGGTGAATAGCACCTTGAATTCTCACTGGAAACAATGGCTTAGTACTTCTAACTCACCATTTGCTGTGAGTTTATAGACTGGGTTGCCTCCGACAGCAAAAGTCAACTATGTGTGGCACATCCTCCCATGCTCTAAGGGGAAGATGGGCTCTGAGCTGCTGTGTATTCCCAGCACTACAGGTTCCCAGCTTGTGTTTGCTGAATGGGCTTTTGCTGTAAATGGCATGGAGCATTCATTCATTCTGCCAGCATGTGTGAAGTGTGCCTGCCATGCAACAGGTGCTGTTCTAGACGCTGGAGACAGCATGGGGTAAAAACAGCCCAAATCCCTGACCTGTGACACTTTTGCTCTGAAGACAGACACTGTTCCATGTGTTGGGTTGTGGATACGGTTTCAAATAGAAGCAGGGGAGGACACTAGACAAGGTCAAGAGCTGGTTTGGAGAGTCTTAGGGCAGGTGGGTAAAGTGCTCTGAGCAAATGGCTTCCAAGGAATGAAAGTGAGAGTCAGCATGCAGGTACATGCCAGTCTACTAGCAGAGGAACAAGTACTGTGGAACCAAGGCAGGCCCTTGCTAGGGTATTTGGAGAGCATTGAATCATGTGAGCAGAGTAGAGTAACCAAGTGACAGGCTAGGACCAGATTGATGATAAGGAATGCATGAGCCACTCAGAATGACATCCTCTTGGAGTTTGGGTTTATTTCGGTAATGCAAGATTGGTTAAGCATGCAATCATTACCATTTAGGACATTTATAGGAAAAGAGGAAAACTAAATGACCACCTATTTTTAAGATTTTTGTCTTTATGTGTGTGTGTGTGTGTGTGTGTGTGTGTGTGTGTGTGTACACGCACACACCTATGGAGACCAGAAGAGGGTGCCAGATGCCCTGGAGCTGGAGTTACAAGTGAAGACACCTGACATAGGTCCTAAGAACTAAACTCATATTCTCTGGAAGATTATCAAGAGCTCTTAACTTCTGAGCTATCTCTCTAACCCTATGTTATTATCTTTAAAATACATCTCTGAGACAAACCCATTTGATTGTAACATATTATGCATTTTATGTATCACTGGTTTTGATTTTCAATGTTCTAGACCATTTTTTATCAAAGTTGTGCTGACATCATAAAACAAGTTGAGAAGTGCTCAGATTTCTATCTTCTCTCTCTCTCTGTATGTATGTATGTATGTATGTATGTATGTATGTATGTATAAGATTAATGATAAAACTTCCTTAAATAGGAAAATTTTACCAATAAAGTCACCTGAGCCTACTGCAGCTTCTCTTCCGGTAAACAGAGTTTAACTTATGGGTTCCAATTTTTAATCATAAAATATTACACAGATTGTCTGTGTCTTGAATCTGCTTTGTAAAGTTGTGATGCCCAGGGATTTATCATATCTTTTGAGTTTTGCATTTATTGGCATAGGCTTATCCATATTATCTGCTCATTATTCACTTGTAAGTCTATTATCTGCTCATTACTTACTTGTAAGTCTATAAGACCTGTAGTGATGCCTCTTTTCCAGTTTCTTAGTCTGTGCTCCTCTTATACTTCCAGCCCATGTTGCTGAGGTTCATCAGTCTCAGGAGCCTTTTCAGTGAGCAAACTTTGGTTGGATATTTCCAGGTATCATGAGTTAAACCAGTCAATGCCATTAAAAATAATTTCTGAAAGCAAACGTTCTGTGAAAGATAGTGAGCTTCACACCAAATTGAATGCATTCTCTAAGGTGGTGATATTTAACAGACATTTAAAACCAGAGATGACCTTGAATGAATCAAGAAAAAAAGAGAGACTTTTAGGCAGAGAATTTGTGTTCCTGTACAGAGGCTTCTGGGAATTGTCAGTGTCTGATGGCATCTTTGAGAGTGAAGCAGATGCTGAGATGCTGTGTAAAGCATGCAGAATGCCCCACACGAGATCAAAGGGGACAGGCAGGTAGGATTTTCTAAGCTACAGTGTACAGCTTATGTCTTAGTTTCTGTATAATACCACATTTATTAGCAGATATTGCTACAATAATGTCCTGTAACAACTCTTTAAGCTCAGTAGCCTCAACATTGCTTATTTATTCTCTTACCCAACAAAGGTCATCAGCTGGGATGGTTGTGGGTCACCCTCATAATTGATCTTGGATATTCTGCATTTAGTTCTCATCTGTGTCCAATGGTTACCAAGAGGTGCTTGTCTCATGGAACATGGCAGATACATAAGGAGCCAAGATGACTACACAAGTTCATCAAATGCCATATCTAGTGTATCATGTTCATGAATGTTGCTTTTACCAAGGGAAGACACACAGCCAAGTGCCTTATCAACATAGCAATGATGTGCATGGGTCCAATCTAACAAGAGGCATTGGCAATTCCTATTGCAAAGAGCATACAATTATTGTGGAAAAGAAATGATAGATTAAGAATCATAATTTGCAGATCTCTATAAGTTCAAGGCCAGCCTGGTCTACAAGAACTAGTTCCAGGACAGGCTTCAAAGCTACAGATGAGAGCCTGTCTCAAAAACAAAAACAAAAGAATCATAATTCAGGTTTTCATAGTCAGAAAACTCTGGCTGTTGTATGGGGAGGAGGATGGATAAAAAATATTGTGTGTTTGGGTGAGTGAAAATGGAAGAGACTTCAGCAGATGGAGAGAGTGGTGATCTGAATTCAAGTGACAGCCATAGAGGTACAGTGAGACAAACAAACTTGGAGTATATTAGAGGTATACTCTAGAGACACTGGTGATGGCAGAGGGTGACTGACTTCATTCCAACCACAGTGACTTGACGTCCTGGGCTGTGATCCCAGGGTCTTTCTAGCTGCTGTTCCCTCTGTTCAGAACATGGCTCCTTGGACACTGACTTGACCTGCTTCTTCCATGCATTCAATTGTGTCTCCAATCTGTGTGACCCATGAGTGAGACCATCTACCCACCTTGTCAACCACAACCATGCTCTGCCTACTCCAGTCTGTTCTCCATGTTTCTTCTTTAATACATTTTTATATTTATTTATTTGGTATGGGTATATGAAATACTGACCACTAAAGGGACTAAACTTCTGTGGTCAGGTCTGGGAAAGTGGGACAAAAGGGACTCCAGGGACATTTATTAATGATGACAAGCAAATTCAGACACTGGTTGCTTTTTCAAAAGAATATAGAGTTACAGATTGTAATGGGAACTAATTGATTTTACACACTGGCTTTTCAAAAGACAATATCTGCCATGGAAGGTGTTGTGGGAAGTGACAGGTTATGTGTGCCCATGGGAACTATGTAGCTGGAGGCAGCAAACATGAATACAATAAAAGAAGCACTCTGTTGGGCCTGGGGAAGGAGGGCAGGATGCCTGCAGTTAGGGAGGTTGTTGTGTATGTAGAGGGATGGACGGACGGATGGATGGATGGATGGATGGATGCATGGATGGATGCATGGATGGATGGATGCATGGATGGATGGGTAGATGGATGGGTGGGTGGATGGGTGGATGGATGGATGGATGGATGGATGAACAGGTGGACAGACGGACGGACGGATGGATAGATGGAAGTTGCATATATGCAGGAGCACCCTGTGAGGAACACTTAAGAGGAATAAGTTGTGAGGAACACACACAGGAAAGCACCCTGTGAGAAACGCATGGAAGGGGGTGACCTGTGAAGGCACATGCAGAGGACCACTCTGTAGAAAAGACACACAGTGAAAATACACAAACAGAGGAGCCTGTGGCATTCACAGAGCACTCTGCATTTGCAGAGAAATTTGAACCTACCCTATGTGCATCAACAAAGATGGGAACAGCTACAATGCTGCTGTGGGACAATGATCTTGTACCCTGTAAAGATTTATTGGTTGTATTGTTTTAATAAAATGCTGATTGGCCAGTAGCCAGGAAGGAAGTATAGGTGGAACAGGAGAATTCTGGGAAGGGGAAAGAGTCAGTGTGCAGTCATCACAGAGAAAGCAAGATGAGGATGCCTCACTGATAAAAGGTACCAAGGCATGTGTCTAACACAGACAAAAATTAATAAGAAGCCTGAGCTAATAGGCCAACCAGTTTAAAATTAATGTAGGCCTCTGTGTGTTTCTTTGGGACTAAACAACTGCAGGACCTGGCCGGACAGAAGCCCCTGTCAACACAGCACCAATGTAAGGACTCAACCAAGCCACCCACCAGGGAGCAGACAGCAACTGTTAGATAGATAACAAGGAATCATTGAAGGAACCATGCCAACACAGCCTAAGTGACAGTGCAGGCATGCCTCTAAGTGGTGGCTTGAATGGGGCCATTTGGCAGGGGACTGTACACCCTAACACTTTTCCAGAAGGATTCTCAGTTCTAATTGAGCATCCTGGTAGTCTGCACAACTTCTAGTCTACATAAATGGGCCTCAGAGGGATCAGCGGAGCAGTGCCCAGACACTTCCTCCATGACCCCTGGCACCCATTCCATCCCTCAGCACCCCTCGGCCCCTGTCTCAC
Organism: Dicrostonyx torquatus; assembly: GCA_028555095.1. Lineage (NCBI taxonomy): Eukaryota > Metazoa > Chordata > Mammalia > Rodentia > Cricetidae > Dicrostonyx > Dicrostonyx torquatus. The sequence goes on from JAQHUG010000045.1 coordinate 7,928,001, forward strand.
TCTCCTAGCTCTAGACAAATGGCACCCATTGTTACCCTCCTTCCTTGTTGACCTCTAGAATATTCTTGATGCCCTCTGCCACATCCATGCATATACACACACTCTTTCCCACAATCCACTGCCATTGGGCTCTTAACAATCAGGTTTGTTGAGAGGTAGTGAGCAGACAAAAGCTCCCCATTTAAAAAAAAAGAGAGAGAAAGAACCTTAAAAATTACATTTACTTGTTTATTTGTATGTGTGTGTGCACATGCACATGCGTGCGTGTGTGTGTGTGTGTGTGTGTGTGTGTGTGTGTGTGTGTGTGTACAAGAGTGTGGAGGTTAGAGTTCAGTTCTCTCCTTCCCTTTCCTTCTACCATATGGGTCCAGAGAGTAAACTTAGACCATCAGGCTTAGTGAAAAGCACCCTTACCCACGGAGCCATCTTGCCAGCCAAGAGTACAAAGCAATCATGCCAATTTCTATTCCTGTCAGCAACAAATGAATATTTTTATTTCCAGTCTTTTAGCAGCAGTGGATATAGTCATTACCTTCCTCAAAACTTTATTCTCTAATAATTGTGATTTTTTTCATACAGTTACAAGAAACAGGGAGACTATATCTACCCTTTACCTATGTTCTCTCAGTGGTAAAGCTTACACAACCTAGGGGACAGTTTCTGATGCAGGATATCAACCTGGGCGTATTCAAAATATGGAGTTTCTTCTTCCCACTGGGGCTCCCTCACAATCCCCCTTTAGATCCTCCTTCCCCATCCCACTGCCACCCGATTCCTAGCTCTGGGAGCCAGGAGTGCCATCCAAGGCTATAATCTAATTCAGTGATGTTATGCAAATGGAATCATGCAGTGTGGAACTTTTGGGAGGGTCAGGATGTATGTGTGTATGTCTCTCTCTGTGTGTGTGTATGTATATGCATTTGTGTGTGTGCTTTATTTTTAAATGTTTGTGATGTTAAGGAGTGAACCCAGGACCTCCTCATGCATGCTAGACAAGTACTTAGCCACTGTGTGTGTGCGTGTGTGTGTGCATGTATGTATGTATATGAACTTGTGTGTGTGCTTTTTTTTAAATGTTTGTGGTGTTAAGGAGTAAACCCAGACAAGTACTTAGCCACTGTGTGTGTGTGTGTGTGTGTGTGTGTGTGTGTGTGTGTGTGTGTTAGCTTGGCAAGATGCCCTGGATACTCATCTAAATTGCTGCATAGATCTGCAGCTCCAGCCTGTTTATTGCTGAATCATCCACATCCAAAGTACAGACACAGCAGAACTTGCCCATCCCTTCATCTGCTGAAGGATTTTGGGTTGTTTTCTGGGATAGACCACACTTGATCATGCTGTGTTATTAGCATTTCAAAATGTCACTGGCTTCATCTGATAGTACTGTTTCCGCATCTAAGTTCATGGTATATGTCAGTGCATAGATTTCACTTTTTATAATGTTTTCCTCTAGTGTGGGTATCAAGGTAAAGCTGGATTTACAGAATGAATGGAAAATTCCCACTCTTTGTCTCCTTACAATTCGTGTAGTATTAGTATTCTTTCTCTTTTATGTGTGTGCTAGAACTTGCAAGTGAATCGTATAAGCCTGGATATCCTCGGGAGAGCATTCTTTTTTTAAAAAAAAACTTATTTATTATATTCTGGTCACCAGATCTCATTATAGATGGGTGTGAGCTATCATGTGGTTGCTGAGAATTGAACTCAGGACCTCCGGAACAGCAGTCAGTTCTCTTAACCTCTGAGTCATCTCTTCAGCCCCCAGTGAGAGCATTCTTAACTGTAGACTTCATGCGTATCTGTCTTGTTGATGTCTTCTAAGGTGTCTGTTCATTTCATCAGAGATCAACTACTGCTTCAGGTACTTTTGTTATCCTGTAAGTGTCTATATGGACTGTAGTAGTGCTCCCGATTTCCCTTCTAATATTGGTAAATATAATCTTTTTTCTGTGCCAGATATCTGTTTGTTTTAATCATCTTCCTGTCTCAATAATTTTTGTCTGTTCCTTCCTTCAACTTTATTGACTGCTTCTCTATCTTTATATGTTTGTTTTCTTTGGGACAGTCTCTCACACAGCCCAGACTAATCTTAGACTCTCTGTGGGTGAAGATGACCTTAGATTTCTGACCCTTCTCCCTGTACCACCCAAGTGCTGAGATAACAGGTGTGTTCCACCTCACCCAGGTTATGTGGTACTAGGGTCCTGCTCAGGGCATCGTGCGTCCTCGGCAAATGCTTTACCAAATGACCCACTTCCCAGGTCCAATCTTGATACTGTCTGCCTACACAAATTTTGTTTTTCTTCTTTGTGTAATTTTCTCACCTGGACTCTCATATCCTCCCTACCCCAGGGCCTCCTGTATAATAAAGATGTATTCTCCCACTGAACACCTCAGTCCCTATGAGCTCAGATCTATGATTTAAGGATCTTCTTGTTTTGTGATAAAAGCATTTACTAATATAAATTGTACTCAAAGAGCTGCCTTAGCTGAATTCTACAAATGTTGATATAATTTTAATTCACCTTTAAATGTATTTAAACTATGGTTCCTACTTTGATCCATAAAGTATTCAGAAGTGTACTTTTTAAATTCCTAAGCATTTGAGGAGTGTGTGTGTGTGTGTGTGTGTGTGTGTGTGTGTGTGTGTGTGTGTTCAAGTTGCTATAGCTCTCTTCCTTCATTTTTGGACAGAGTACCTCATTAAACCTGGATCTAACTCATTCTCTTACAGTGGCAGGCTTCAGGAAGTCCGCCTCCACCTCCCTATCACTGGGGTTACAGGTGCACACTGCCACGCCTGGCTTTTTGTGGGTGCTGGAGATCCCAAGTCAGGTTCTCAGGCTTACCAAGCCAGCACTGCAGACTGAGCCAGCTCACCAGTCCTTGGGGAACTATGTCTTTCTGTCATTGATTTCTGATTGAAATTTACTTTAGTTATGGTCAGGAAGAACAGTTCACATGACCTAAATCTTCTTCATTGTGATGAAATTTGTTTTACAGCCAAGTACATAGCAGTCTTGGAAGAAGTATGTGCTCGGCTGGTGTTCTGTGGTGTGTTCCAGAGGTCATCTAAGTCAAGTTCTTACCACTTCCTTCCTTATTAATTGCTTGCTATTGACATGGTCTCTTGGCTACTGGGAAACGAGCACTGAACTCCTCAGCAGCACATATAAATCTTACTCTCTCCCTTTTCACTTCTATTGGTGTCTGCTTCTTGTCTCTCCAGGCCCACTCACCTCCGACAGGGACAGGACTGCTGCACAGCTTTATATACCGAGCAATAATATTCTTAACACAAAAGGACCCGTCTTAGATTTCTTCTGGAGGTTGTGCAGTATATGTGTCTTCTTTTTTAAAATTGTTAACCTGTAGTAGGAAGCTGCTTGTTTGTTTTCTGACCACCCAGACTCCCAAAATAATCACACAGAAACTATATTAATTAAATCACTGCTGGACCCATTAGCTCTAACTTCTTATTGGTTAACTCTTACATCTTAATTTAACCCATCTTTATTAATCTGCATATCACCACGTGGTTGTGGCTTACCAGAAAAGTTTTGGCATGTCTGTCTCTGGTGGTGACTTCATGGTTTCTCTAAACTCCTTCTTCCTTCTCCTAGCATTCAGTTTAGTTTTCCCCACCTAACTCTATTCTTTTGC
>JAQHUG010000045.1:7933478-7980830 GCA_028555095.1 Dicrostonyx torquatus
GAGAGAAGGGAAGAGAAGGGGAGGAACGGTTTACATTGGCTCAAGTTTTGAGATCACAGAGCATCATGGTGGGGAATTACGGCAACAGCAGTGTGAGACAACTGGTCACATTGTCTCCACAGTCAGGAAGCAGAGAGGTGGATGCTGGCACTCAACTCAATTTCTTTTTATTTAGCCTAAGACTTCAGCCCACAGGATGGTTGGACTTACATTCATGGTGGGTCTTCACTCCTCAGTTCTGTCTTTCAGGAAACACTCCTGAGAAGTGTCCACCGGTGATTCCAAAACCACAGTGAACCAGCGTCACATCAGCTATTTTCCTGTGTTGTGTCCTGTGGTCCCTGGTGCCTCAGTTCCCAGCCACTCTGCCCTCTGCTCAGGGCAGCACTGCTGGCTCTCTGCTGGCTTTCCTCCCCATGCTCTTCACTGCAGTTCCCTCCCTAGGCACATTTGTCTCCCAGGTTTCATAGTTGGCACGGCTGCTGTCCAATGTTTGAAAGACAGTTCTCTCATCTGTAATTTCTATGTTTTTAGCCTGGGAGAATTCCTGAATCTTCTTGTTTTCTCTTGATTAGAATCTTAAGTCCCTTACCACCCCAAAATTTTTTTTTTAAAAAGAATCTTCATTGAACTATTCATTAATGTGTGTGCATGTGTGCGTGCACACACAAGCACCATAGTACCTATGTGGTGGCCAGAGGACAGCCTACTGAAACTAGTTCTCTGCTTCTACGTGAACCCCCAGGGTTTTGGAATCACCTGGTGGCTCAGGTCACCAAGCACTTAGGACAGCTGAGCCATCTTGCCAACACACCCTTATCTTAAAATTTAAGAATAAAAAATGAAATTAAGCTAAGACACTGTCATCAGCCCAAGATCAAAGTTTCCTGGAAGACAGGACCCCGCCTCTCTCTGGCTCCTGCAGGCCTGCCATCCCAAAGCTGACAAGCTGTAACTATGGGAACAATAGGCCTCAGGACCTTGGCAGAAATACACTGGGGTGACAGGACGTATAGGGAGCTCAGGCCTGCAGGCCTCACAACTCAGCTCTCCACCTGCTCCTTGTCACTGGGGTTTGCTAGGATCTGTATCCATGGGGGCAGAAAAGCTAACAGGAAAAGACATCCGTGAATATGCTCCAATTCCTTTTCCACCTGGGGCTTGTAGGGGTTCTGTTATTATTTTTTTCCCTAAACAAGTGGCAGTGAAGCCTTTATTGCCCCCCACAGCCTCCCACACTCTTTTTAAAGCCACATAATGTGTTTTTGAGTTTTTGTCCACTGCCGAGCCTCCCTGCTTTGCCCTGTGCAAAACCACCAGTTTCCATGGCAACCAGCCTAGCAGATCAAGGAGTAACAAGGAGGAGCAGAGGTTCTTTAGAGCACATCTTGGGAGGGGTGGAGCAAGGGTCACAGTCAGGTGTAATCTGGGAGGGCTTTCAGATACCACAACCAACCCACCCAGCCTCATACCCTGGCTGCTGCCCGGCTCTTCCTCAGACAGACGCCCCGGGGAGGACTTGCCCACAGTCCACCCATGGTCAACGTTTACAGAGTGCCTGAGCTGTTGGCCTGTCTCCCCAAAATAGCAAGAAATCTAGCTGGAGTGAAAAACAATAGGGAGGGAATGTTTCAAGGATTCCATATCTGTCTCAGCTAGGGTGTTTATTGTTGTGAGGAAACAATATGACTAAAATTGGGAAGGAAAAGGTGTATTCAGCATACACTTCCACATTGTGGTCCATCACTGAAGGACGGGAACTCAAACTGGGCAGGAGCCTGGAGGCAGGTGCTGATGCAGAGGCCATGGAGGGAAGGGTGCTGCTTACTGACTTGCTCTCCATGGCTTGCTCAGCCTGCTTTCTTATGGATCTCAGGACTACCAACCCAGGGGTGGCACCACCCACCATGGGCTGGTCCCCCTCATCAATCACTAATTAAGACCTTATGGAGGCATTTTCTCAATTGATGCTCTCTACTTTCAAATGACTCTAGCTTATGTCAAGCTGACATAAAACTAGCCAGGATCACATTTCTTAATTTTTAAATGTTTATTCATTTATTTACTGAGGCCAGGTCTCATGTAACTCAGGCTGGCCTTGAATTTGCTCTGTAGCTGAGGATAACCTTGAACTTCTGATCCTCCTGCCTCCAGCTTCTGAGAGCTGGTATTATAGGCATGCACCATTACACCCAGATTTTTAATCTTCAAAACTTGAAGTGTGCTGGGAAAGCACAGTCCCCAGGCCACATACCTTAACTTTTATTTCTCACTTTTTTTTTTTTTTTTTTGGTGTTTGAGACAGGGTTTCTCTGTAGCTTTTGGAGCCTGTCCTGGAGCTAGTTCTTGTAGACCAGGCTGGCCTCAAACTCACAAAGATCCACCTGTCTCTGCCTCCTGAATGCTGGGATTAAAGGCATGTGCCACCACCGCCCGGCTATTTCTCACTTTTAAAAAACTCTGTAATTTAGTAATTTTCATTCTTTGCACCTTGGAATTATAACTGTAGTTTATCCAAAGTCAGACACTCCAAGAAAGGTAAATCCAGGATTAAACTCAGACACACGGCTGCTTCAGCCTGTACACACACCCTGGTTTGTACCCAGTCTCATTGTCTCTCTTCTGAAAGTCTCCTTTTTCTTATCATATAGAAGTTCAGAGAGTTCGAAAGCTTCTCTTGGGTCCAACCCCCACCTCAAACACACTACAATGCCTCTCCTTCTTTCCCCCTCCCCTTGTCTCTTGCCCCACCTCTCTGGCCCTGTAGCTCTCTGCCTCAAGCCTCTCCCCTCTTTTCTGCAGATAAATATATAATTAAACTCAAGCCCCTGGAAGATGAATTAAACACGGGGACAAATCTCAGCATGGCCTCTGCACCCCATGCTGTGTGTACCTGTCATCAATGAAGGGACACATGGCCTCATCCCCATTTCATTCTCTACAATCACCTGCTCTGTCCAGACAGGATGAGGCAGCTCCCAACATCAGAAGCCTGGGGTGGGGGTTGGGGAACTGAGGGAGAGCAACTTCATAAAAATAGCTTTCATGGCAGGCTGGGAGGAGGGGCGTGCCAGACCTAACCTTTCCCAGAGCTGAAAGAAGAAGCCAGTATGAGAGGCTCTACCTTCAGGCAGCCCTCCCTCCAGCCCTCACTTTCAGAGCTGGGTCCAGAAGGCAACTGAAGGGATCAAGGTTATAAAGCCAAACTGTGTCCTGGCACCCAGAAGGTGCTGTGAGCAACATCAGCTGCACTGAGTTGCCCAGTAAACTGCTTGGGGGTAAATTTTCCTCCAGCCTGCCCCAACCCCAACATGCCCCACCTCCTCTGCCCTGCTCATCTCCAGCTGATGCTGGGACCATAGGCCATCAGGAACCACAGGGGTCTTCCTTTGTGGTGCTCAACCCTGCTTTACAAACAAGAACCCAAGGCTGGAAGGGAACACAACATGAGGCCCACAAAATAAGACCCATCTCCCATGACCCCATCCCTGCTTAGCTGTGGCAGCTGCTTTTCCAGGCCGCCAGGCCGCTTTTGAGAGCAGTACCCCTGCACAGAGATCCTAAGTGTCCTGAAGACTTTGGGAAAGGCCTTCCTCCGGCAAAGCTGGGGAACAGGAGACCTGAAGAGTGGCCTAGGGGCTGGGAAGAAGTCACGTGGAACAGGCTGAGAACAGAGGGTATGTAGGCCTCTCAAGTCCCTGACTCCAGTGATAGTATACTAGGCTGACAGAGGAGCTGCTGATCAAAGACAAGTTACCCAGGGTCACTTCTGTCACCTGAAGCAGATGTGCTCTTGCAATGGCTGTACTCTGGGATAGAACTGGTGAGAAACGCCAGGTAGGGCCCAGGGAGGGCTGTGTAAACACATAGACTGCCTGCTAGGACCATGCCACTAGGTGCTCTTGGAATACAACAGCACACATGCTGGCCCATGGAGTCCCGAGGATCCTTATGGCAGGCAAGACAGAAGCCTTATTATGGACCCACATTGCTCACCTGCCCACAGCTTTGGGTCACTGCTAATAAAGTCAACCCTCTTCCTGTAGGCAAGTGGGATATGAGTTCTACCTCCTCTCAGCAAGTCTCTGTGCCTTTGTTGCTTCGGCTGAGCATGAGAATAACAATAGTACACATGTGCATATGTATATCAAAATCTGTGTCTTCCCTGTATGTGTGTATATGTCTACTGTATGTGTACATAGGTCTATTATATATGTATGCACAATGTAGTTACCATATACATGTATATACATATGTGCCATGTAATTTTTCTAGGGAAGTGTGAACAAGAGTCAATTCACCCAAGAGAGGGCACAGATTATAGACAACAGAAATGATTCCACCCACATCCAGTTTGGTGAACCAATGAGTTTGTTTGGGGTTACTGACAGGAGTGTGGGTGACTCAAAGTGAGAAAAGCCCACCCCAGCATGTCATGAAAGCTGCACCACTGGAGCCCCCTAAACAATGTGCAGTTCGTGGAATAGCCCCTCCCCCTAGAATCCTTTATTGCTTCTGTAGTCTGGGGAGGGATGCTGTGAATCCTGTACCTTTCTGGGCTTCCTGGCCTTTGTAAGTTCTGTGAGCTTCTTTGTTGTAAAAGGGGGTGGCTGTGGCCCGCCACCAAGAAGTGGGGCCATTTTCCCAGCGCCTGGCTCCCAGTCGCCAGCTAGCTTATGCCCAAAATAATCATATGACAATTATATTCATTTAAATACTGCCTTGCCCATTATCTCTAGCCTTTTCTTGGCTAACTCTTACATCTTAAACTAACCCATTATAAAAGTCTGTATGTCACCACGAGGTGGTGACTTACCGGACGATTCTAAGGTACGTCCATCTTGGGCGGAAAAATCATGGCGCCTCTCACACTTCCTTTCTTCCCCGAACTCTGTTCTGTCTACTCCGCCCACCTAAGGGCTGTGTCCTATCTTACAGGCCAAGGCAGCTTCTTTATTAACCAATGAAAGCAGCAGAAATAAAGAAGGACCCTCCTACACTTCTTGACTCTTGTGGGCCCCTGCTTCCCTCATGGAGGGAACATTTCAATGCAGAGAAAACAGCTCCCCTGTTGTTTTATGTGTATTCATCTATGAGTATCTTCTATATATGCCCAAGTGTATATGAAGATTCTAACATGTGTGTGCAAGCACAAGGCTCCTAGCAATGTGTAGATACACCCATTAACCTATTTATGTATGTAGATGGATATGTACATATATAGACATGAAAATTCCCTCATTTTCATAGGTTTTAAGATTTTTTTTGAGATGGACTTTTAATACATAACCCTATAACTTGCTGTATAGACTGCATTGACTCTGAGTTCACAGAGATCTGTCCTCCTCTGCCTCTCAACTCCTGGGATTAAAGGTGTATGTCACCACATCCTCTCTGTGTGTGTGTGTGTGTGTGTGTGTACTTCACTGCAGATGTTTGCAGAGGCCACAAGAAGGCATTAGAGCTCCCTGGAGTTGGAGGTATAGGTGGTTGTTAGTCACCTAATGTATGTTATTGGAAACAAACTCAGGTCCTCTACAAAAGCAGTACATGCTCCCAACTGCTGAGCCATCTCTCCAGGACTTCCACTGTGTATATATATCTATATCTATATCTATATCTATATCTATATCTATATCTATATCTATACATATTAGAATCTTTATTTAACTTTAATCACTTGAAGCCTACCCATGATCTTTACCAAAAGACAGAGAAGCAACTGATGTATATGTTCTACACAGCAATATGCATGATTCTTCCAGCTCTCCTGAGATATAATTGACATATTATACCACATAATTCCCCATGTAAACTGTACAGTTCCAATGGGGGCCTAGTACACAGGTATCCACATAATTAACACCCATCACAACCAACCACCCACCCCATCTCATGTCAAATCACTTACCCACATCTTTCTTCCCTTACTTGAAGCCTAGACAGCCACTAATGTACACTGTGCCTCTATAGGGTTACCTCTTACAGAACTGTAGAGTACACATGAATTGTGGTTTGAATGACAGATGTCGTCCACAGTCTCGAACATTTAAATGCTTGGCCCCCAGTTCATGGCTCTATTTGGGGAGGATATGAGATGTGGCCTTGTGGAGGAAGCGTGAAACTGGGGGTGGGCTTTGAGAGGTCAAAGACTTTTTGAGTTCTTTCTCTCTGCTTCCTGTTCGTGACTCAAGGTATGCACCCTCAGCACTCAGCTTTGAGCTCCAATTGCCATGTCTGCCCACTGTCACACTTGCTCGCCATGATAGTGATGGACTCAGGACCCATGAGCCCTGAATAATCCTTTTGTGAGCTGCTTTGCCATGGTGTTTATCACAGCAACAGAAAGGTAACCAGGACAACACGACCTTGTGCATCTGCTCCTCTCACTTAGCATCATAATGTCTTTGAGGTTTCGTCTGTGTTCTAACAGGCATAATACTTCACTCTTTTTTGACTGGCAAATAATGTTCCTTTGTCTAAACATACCATGTTTCATTTAACTACTCATTCCTTGAGTTGTACCTATGTTTGACAATTATGCACAATACTATGTGTTTCTGTTTATGTGAACATACATTTTCACTTCTCTATGGTATGAGCAGAGTTTGCTCACTGTAGATAATGAAAGAAAGGGTCCCATGGTGAAAACTACACATTGACCACAGTTGTTGGAATTGAAAGGAAGGTTGGTATTGAAGTGGCTATAATCAAGAACACCAAGGGAGAGGAAGAAGAGGACTTTGAGGTCACCAAGCTGGCAGGGTAAGAGGAAAAGCAGAGGCTTTTTTTCAGCAGACTGGTTCCCATGATGCCCTGCAGGCACAAGCCATATACTGTGGCTCTTTCATTCCCTCCTGCTCCTAACACATCAAATGTAACAGACTGCATTATGGGTAAAGATAGCTTCTAACAAGAAGATTCCATCTAGCTCAGAAGAGCCCACCCCAGACTGCTCCATAGATAAGGGAATATCAATGAGGTAACCAAAGCAAACGACTGCAGCTGGTGGGTGTGACGGAGCTAGCTCCTCACCAGTGTGAGACTGCAAGCCCATCATGTAACCAGGAGAACAGAGAGCACTGAGCCTACAGCCGAAGAGACAACAAAGTGTAAGTCAGGGGTGGAAAGCGAGGTCCTGACCACCCCTAGCTTGGTGAGCCGGGTAGGAACAGCAGATGGCCGTCTCTCTGGCTGAGATGTGGGGACATTTATAAACCATGTAAGCCCTCTACTGCTTGAGCTTACAATATGTCCAGAGAATTAACAAATCTCAAAGAGATCGCCTCAGCCTTTGTATCAAAACCCTAAGCCACCTGCTCATCCGATTTTTCTCTCTTGGGAATCCCTTCCACCCTCAGGAGTCTCTCACTTCCACTACTCCTCACATCGCTAAAATTTCTCTGGCTGAGGCCTGCGCTAACTTTCATATGCCCACACAAGTCTTTCTTCTTCATCAGCCTCAGACAATGTACTGAAAACCACTGACTCAGTTGGACTTTTGGTGACCACTGAGTTCCCCAAATTCAAAGTCCCTGGGCCACAGTTTATCCTTGTCTTTGTTCCTGAGACTTTCCCACTTTTAGCTGTGCCCAGACTCAGCACCAATCACAGCTATTTCTTAGAGTGAAACTGGACAAGTCCCCGAAGACACTGGAGCTCATTTGCCTCCTCCATCCTCCTAACTCTAGCCCCGGGCACTACAGTAGTTTAAGTTTGTCTTTTCTGGTGTTTCCCTTAAATAGAATCACATGCTAAGTACAGAGGTTCTCAACATATGATGCTTCAACTTACTTTTTTAAAAAAAAACTTTAGTACATGTGAAGTGAAACACAGTCTGCAGAAAGCACTCAGGAGCCTGTGCTGGGGTCTTTGTCTAGGTTGGTGACATCTATGCAGTAGTTTCTGCATGCTGGGCAGCAACAGGGTACAGCAGCACCCGTCAGTGATGGACACACGGTGACAATGAAAGGTAAGTGAAGTCAGAGAAATTTGACATCACAAGTGGAGGCTCATGTGCACTCTTTTCTCTCTCATAGTATCTAGAGATAGATATGTTTAGTTCTCCTGCTAGGCTCTTCAGAGACACAAGCCAGCACAGTGTGTGTGTGTGTCTGTGTGTGTATCTGTGTCTGTCAGTGTCTGTGTGCGAGTCTGTATGTGTATGTGTCTGTGTGTGTGTATGTATCTGTGTGTGCCTGCGTGTGTGTCTGTGTGTATGTGACTGTGTGTGTCTATGTGTGTGTCTGTCTGTCTGTGTCTGTGTGTGTGTGTCTCTGTGTGTGTCTGTCTGTCTGTGTCTGTGTGTGTGTGTCTCTGTGTGTGTCTGTCTGTCTGTGTCTGTGTGTGTGTGTCTCTGTGTGTGTCTGTGTCTTTGTGTGTCTGTATGTGTCTGTGTCTTTGTGTGTATCTGTATCTGTGTGTATCTGTGCATCTGTGTATGTCTGTGTGTCTGTGTCTATGTGTGTGTCTGTGTGTGTCTACGTGTGTATGTCTGTGTGTCTGTTGTGTGTCTGTGTGTGTCTGTGTGTCTGTGTGTATGTATGTCTGTGTATGTCTATGTGTGTGTGTCTGTGCATTTGTTTCTTTGTGTCTCTGTGTGTGTGTCTGTGTGTTTGTTTCTTTGTGTCTGTGTGTGTGTGTCTGTGTGTTTGTTTCTGTGTGTCTGTGTGTGTCTGGGTGTCTGTGTGTGTCTGTGTGTGTGTCTGTGTGTGTCAGTGTATCTGTGTCTGTGTGTCTCTGTGTGTGTATGTAGAAAGAGGCAGAGAGGGACATACTTTTTTGTTTTAAAAATCACAGAAGAGCTGAGCAGTGGTAGCGCACGCCTTTAATTCCTGCACTTGGGAAGCAGAGGCAGGTAAAGGATCTCTGTGAGTTTGAAGCCAGCCTGATCTACAAAGCAAGTTCCAGGACAGGCTCTAAAGCTACACAGAGAAACCTTTTCTGAACCGCCCCCCTTCCTCAAAAATGGATTACACAAATTCAAAATCTGTTGATCAGATCAGTAGGTTGGTGGTCAGGAAGGAGCTGACAAGTCAGCTCAGGTCTAAGTGCCTGTTTGCCATCTAGACCCCCCTTCCTGCTAAGACCTTTGGTTAATTAGATAATGCCCAGCCACAGCACAGAAGGACCAAAATTTACTGATTTGAATATTAATCTTACTTAAATTTTTAAAAAGTCAAAAATTAAAACAAAAACCAATTCTGGGCTGGGTGTAGCTCAGTTAGCTGAGTTTGACTAGTGTGTAGGAAGCCCCGGATTCCATCTCCAGCGCTGCCTGAAAGGATGCAAGGTGGTGCCCATCCAAAATCCTAGCACTCAGGTGGCACAGGCAGGAGGATCAGGAGTTCAAAGGCATCTTAGGCTGCACACTGAGCTGCCAACCAGAGCAGCTTCTGCTGCCCGCAGGACTCTTGGGAGGGCAGCATACTAAGATGTCCTGATGGAGGGACGAAGACTCATGGGACAGAAGACCCTCTTGAAGGTCCCACCACCAGCCCTCCCACCAGCCTCTGTAGGAGGGGCGAGGAGCTGTGTTGCCTGCGAAGGGAAGCAGATCAGGAGCTAACAGGCACCCTCCCTTCTTCCCTCTCTCCAGGTGGCAATGGTTCCCTGAGTGAAAGTGTGTCCAAATGTGCCGCCTTTTATACCTTCAGCGTGTGTGGGCCATTGAAACCATTTTAAAAGTGAGAACTGCACAGGGAGTTTCAGCTACAGGTGAGCTGAAAGAGTTGCTGGTGAGAGGGCCATCAAGACATCAAGAACAGTCCCTTGGGAAAGCCATAGCCTGTATCTGTCAAGATGAGGAAGGAGAAGGTGGGTGCGGTGGCTCTTGCCTGTGACCCTTGGAAAATTAGGAGTTTGTTGTTATCCTCAGCAATATAGTAAATTCGTGGCTAGCCTAGGCTACTTGAGAATTTGTTTAGAAAGAGGAAGAAAAGATGAAGAGGAGGAGGAAGAGGAATAATTTTAAAGCCAAGACCACACACACACGCGCACACACATGTGCACACTCGCATGCACGCACACACACACACAACCAAGAGGGAGAGCAGTATCAGGCATCTGACAAAGTTCAGTCACATTCATGAAATCAGACAATCTGGGTTCAAATCCTGCCTTTGTTGTTTTGGATTTTTGCATCTTGCAAACATTACTGCACATCCCTCTGCCTTGTGACCTCAGGAGTGGATCTGGTGGCAGGGTCCAGAGTGTGGCCCTGGGTGAAGATTGCACAAGTGAGTCCCAGAAGGCCCCTGCTGGCAGAACCTGGCCAGCAGTCAGCTCTCACCAGACATTGGTGGTGTTTTCCAGAGGGCAGGCATGGGCAAGATGGCTACTTGGCAGGAAGTCTCAATCCAGCAGCGGGTGGCTGTATGTGAGGCAGGGTGTCCCATCACCTGGTTTCTCAGACAGAGACAGGGGACCTTGCTGAGAGCTGATATTACCTCTGTAGTTCAGATGAGCCACTGAGCCATGATGTGGCGGTGAACCTGAAAGGCGTACAGGACTGGTAAGCAAAAATAGGAGCACCAAGAGGTGAGGCCCAATAAAGGGCCTGGCTTTGGTCATTAAGCCTCAACCTGTTGGATTAGGGCTGATTCGCAACATACATGTGAAGAATGAGAGTGCTATCAGTCACCTTCCGTCTTCTATAAATTAATACATTAGTCATTTTCTCAGGCAGCCAATGATGGAAGAGGTTATAGGCTGCCTAATAAGGACAGAGACGTTGTGGGAAGTCAAGGGGGAAGAGCCATCTCAATTTTGCTCAGAAGTAGGCCTGGCAGAGAAAAGTGGCAACCATATTCATCATCCATTCTTTTCTATAGCAGTCCACTATTGAGCACCAACTGTGTACCACATTATGTGCAGGGTACCAGAGACCCAGCATGAATAAAACACAACCAGGGCTCCCAAGCACCCGGGTTGGAAGAAGGCAATAGGGAACACCAGTGAGGCTGGCACACCCAATGCCACAGTGATGGTGTCTTCCAGCCACACCTAGGATGGCCTGCCATAGCCTTCTCCTCCTTTTCCAGGGAAAAGAAGACACAGCCACTGCTGTGCTTAGCTCCCTCTGGCTCCAGGAGAGTAGATAATTAGGCTCTGAAAGAAGATATCTGCTTTGACCCCGGGGGTCTCCCACACAGCTTCAGCCAGGTTGGCAGCTCTTACCACACTAAACTATCTGCCAAGGTCTTCTTCTGCCTTTTGCAGGTGGCCCCGGATGAGGCTGGTGTCACAGGTCTCCACCACCACAGGATGACCGTGCCTTCCTAAGAGCTCCCAAGAAGTGGGAGTGGAAGGTAGTGTGGGGCAGTGGGCAGAGACCACTGATGGCAGCCACGAACCCACAGAGCTTGAGGGAAGCAGGCCAGCAACATGTGGGCCCCTGCTGTTCTCATCGGGCCAGTTGGGCCCAAGAAGAATAAAGGGGCTGGCAGTAAGATTCAATCTTTAAGGTCATGTTGGCCATTGACAGGAGGAGACAATGACAGGTTGGAACAGCTGCCCTGAGCTCAACAGGGAAAGTCACCTGCCACTAAAGTGCTTTCGCCCAGAGAACCTTGTGACTTCGAAGGCTACCATTATACCTGATTTACAGGTTAAGTAGCCTGCTGGAGATGTGATGTGTTAATTCCCAAATATCTTTTAGTATCTGTTTCCCAGCCTCAAGCCTGGGACCTGGGAAGGGCCAGGATAAAATAATAAAGCTGTAAAGGCTGATCCAGAGGATGGTTGGGATGGCCCTAGCCACTTGCTCTGTTGGCCCAGGAAGGTTACCTAGAAGGGGACACAAACTCTCAATTGCCTTTATTTCCCACCTGAGAAGGAGGGCAAGGCCAACCGACCTGGTCCATGCTCTTAAGAAGCCCCCAGCTTGTTGGAGCAGGGCTTAGGGTACGGGGTGGGGTTGTCATTACACATTGGAAAAGCACTTGGGTAACAGTAGACATCCCAGCAGCCAGAGAACAGGATGGCTCCTGCGTGGAGATGCTTCATGTTAGAGATGGCATGGAATGGAGATGAGGAAAGCCTCCTTAGGCAGAGGGCCTAGGAGGCGCACAGGTGTGGAGGAAGGGAGGGTGTCAGAGTGAACATTGGCACTGCCCCTCACCTACAGGTTGAAGACCCAGATAGCTCCCAAAACCCATACGGAACTGTATGACTGACAGATGATGCAGCCAGGTTGGCCGGTGGTGCACTGGGGATCTGCCTCTTGCCTAACTTCCACCAATGAGGATTGTTGCTGGGTGGGACCACAGGCTAGGAGTTGTCAGATCTTTGAGTTTTTAAAGAAAACCAAATGTCTGTACCCCATTTTTCATTGGATTATTTGTTCTTTTGATGTCAAATTTCTTGAGTTCTTTGTATATTTTGTATATTCTGTCAGATGTGGGGTTGGTGAAGATCTTTTCCCATTCTGTAGGCTGCTGTTTTGTCTTGTTGACCGTGTACTTTGCTTTACTGAAACTGAAGCTTTTCAGCTTCAGGATGTCCCATTTATTAATTGTTTCTCTCAAGTGTCTGTGCTGCTGGGGTTCTATTTAAGAATTGGTCTCCTGTGCCAGTGCGTTCAAGTATACTTCCCACTTTCTCTTCTATAAGGTTCAGTGTGGCTGGCTTTATGTTGAGGTCTTTGATCCATTTGGACTTGAGTTCTGTGCATGGTGATAGATATGGATCTATTTTCATTCCTCTACATGTTGATATCAAGTTATGCCAGCACTATTTACACAATGGAATGCTACTCAGTGGTAAAAAAATAATGACATCTTGAATTTTCAGGCAAAAAATCCAAACCGTGTGAAGTAACCCAGACCCAGAAAGACAAATAAAATGTGTACTCACTCATAAGTGGCTTTTAGACATAAAACAAAGAAAAACCAGTCTACAATTCATAATTCTAGAGAACCTAGATAATAAAGAGGACCCTAAGAAAGACATACATGGATCTAAATAGGAAGGAGAAAAGGACAAGACCTCCTGAGTAAATTGGTAATTTGGGAGTCACAGGAAAGGGCAGCAAGGGAGAGGGAAGGAAAAGAGGGAAGTGGGAAATATATAGGTCAATAAAAAACAATAGAAAAAAAGAAAAAGAAAACCAAATGTCCTGGTATGCGAGTGAATTATCTACGGTATCAAACACACTGCAACTGTTCGTTAGTTTTTTTGAGTTAAGTTTCCTTGTAGCCCAGATTGGTCTCAAAACTAGCAATGGAGCCAAGGGTGACTTTCAATTTCTCAGCTTCTGGTCTCTACCTCTCCAGTGCAGATTACTGGATTGTGGCGCAAGCCCTGGCTTCCCTTAGGCAATTTTAAACTTCTAGAGCAAACTGACCTTGATCCAGGGACCCCAACTGCCTCCTCCCCCAGTCTGTGTTCCCTGGGCAGCTCAGCTGGGCTCCATCCTCTCTAGCTCTTTGAACCAGGGCACCCAGTTCTGCTGACTTCTCTCCTATCTTCCTACTGCCCAAAGATTGGCTGGTAGAGAGAACCCAGGACCCAGGTCAGGACCCAGGAGGTTGCGGTGATGGAGTCTCATGCACAGCCCCTGTAGAACTAGTGAGTTTTAATTACTTTTCTTCTTGATCCTTTGCGTTTATCTGGAAAAGACAGGGTGTGTGGCTGTGTCTAATTAGAAGTTCGCCCCTCTCCGTCCCCTCCAGTCACGTCTCTTTCCTTGGCTCTAACAAAGGCTTTAATTGGATTCTGGGCATCCATGGAGGCCAGGGTGACATCCCAGGACCAAAGCAGCTTCCCTACTCCCTGGTACCCCTATTATCTGGAGTCACAGGATGAGGAGACCTTCATGGTCAGGACCATCATGGTTAAGCAGGGCTGATAGATGATATCTGGTGGGTGGCAGGGTGACACAGGACGGAGGAGGCAGGGCTCTCCCAGGTGACTCCCAGGCCCAGGCCCATCACATGCTAGGCCACGGGGTCCTGGAACTTTTCAATTATTTCTGCATTGTGTATGGGCTCAGTTTTCCAGCTCTGGAAGAGAAGTGTCAGGGACAGCAATTAGAGGCAAGCCAGCTAAATCCAAGGGTGCTGCAGAGTCTCAGGAAGTGCTAAGTTTTCTGCCAGATAATGAGCTCATTTCTTTCTCAAGCCATCTCTCCTTGTCAGCTACCACCCCACGCTGCAGCCACAGGAGGGGCAACAAGCATGGAGGTGTCTGCCTAAGGAGAGGGTTTCCGTCTGGGTCCAACGCTACAGTACTGGATTGGGCAGCACTGGGGAGGAAGAGAAGGAAACACAGACAGGTCAGAGGCTCCACTCCTGACCTACAGCTGAGGCAAAGATAAGATAATGATAAGAAAGAGCTGTCCAAACTGTTCCACTGGAGCCTTGTGACCTTGGAATGCCATCTAGGCTTTCTGAGCCTTAGTTTCCTCACCTGTGACAAGGATTTGGCTCTGAGGTGGTGTGAGACTGTCAGAAGGGTGTCCTGGGCATCATGTCCTGGGCAAGGTGCTTAGCACATGGTAAATCCAGGCTCAGCATTCTGCATCCCCAAATCCAAAAGTGTTCTGAGCACTAACATGACATCCTACATGGAACATCCCGCACCATGTGCAATTGTGTGATTGTTAATATCAACGGTGAACTTGACAGGATTTAGAATCCCCGAGGAGACAGCCCCTGCACATATCTGTGAGGGACTATCTAGAGTGGTTAGTCGAGGTGGGAAGACCTCCCTGGATGTGGGCAGCACCATCTAAGCAGCTGTGATCCGGGACTAAAGAAGGAAAAAGCAAGCCGAGCTCATCTCTCTGCTTCCTGACTGTGGCTACGATGTGACGGGCTGCCTCCAGGTACCCTGCTGCAGCATCTTCCCACAGTGATGAAAGGTACCCCACCCCCAAAATAAAAACCATGAAACTGTTCCCAAGTCATTTAAAAATTGTCTATAATTATATCCAGACTGTGTGAGGCATATAGGAAGCATCCATGAATTTCAGGTTTAGACTTGAGTCTCACTTAAGATATTTATTATGTATATCCAAACATCCCAAAATCTAAAAGGGGAAACATGTCTGGTCTCCTGTGCTTCAGATATGGGAACTCTGCCCAGAGTGACCATGGCCAGCATTAACCCCTGTGGGCCTCAGACTTCCCCAGCTGGGGGATGGCTGCTTTCTCTCTTCCTTACATGCGAACTAATAACTTTGTAACACAGTGGTAGGAACAGCCAAAGGTTACAAATCACCTTGTAACACAGTGGTCACAGATCACCTTGTAACACAGTGGTAGGAACAGCTGAAGGTTACAGATCACCTTGCTTCTATCAACACTGTCTCAGCTAATTATCACAATCGTAAGAGGCACACGTTGCCAGCTTTTGTTTGGCATTTTGTACCTAAGAGAACTGAGGTCTGGGGTAAGCCAGTGGCCCAAATTCATGGAGCTTCTAGAATGATTATAGCATTTCAAGGAACCCTAACTCAGCCTAGGTACGGGTCCCTAAATGTAAATGAATTAATTTCCATCAGAAACTAGAAAGGGTCAGCAGGGGCTTTCCTGGGATCCAGGACTTGGGAGGCAGAGGCAGATCAGGAGTTCAAGATCAGCCTGTCTACACAGTGAGACCTAGTTTCAAAAACAAACAAATAGAAAAGATTTGTATAAACTGACTGGAAGAATGTTCAGCTTCCACAACGGCTAAAGGGAAAATTGGAACCAGCAAGGAGGAGCTCGGATTGAGCGTCCTGAGGCTGTGGATAGTGAGAAAACTGAGGGTCCGGAGCCATTCCTCCCGAGGGATTGGCTCCACCAGAACTCCAGGTAAATGTGTACCTCCTTTGGGTGTCTAGTTATCATCTCCAGAATCATAGGAGCATGGTTTCACAGTCACTTAGAATGAACACTTGGAGCTGTTTGCCTTCCATCTCTTTTAGATAGCACTCCAGGAATTGGAAACAAGCCTGAGATGACCAGGAAAGACTTCCTGGAAAAGGCAGCCATGAAAGAGGAAGGCTGAAGAAAATCCCAGATTCAGGCCCAAGATCAGTGATCCTAGGCAGTGAGGAGAAGGGAAAAGCTTGACATAGGAGCATCTCCCAGGGTGCATTTGGTATTGGGTTGGAGCCTTAAATGCAAGGTAGAGTTTGACTTCCTATTAATATCACCCAGGTGAGAGGCTTCCCAGTGTCCAGAATAGCAAGTCAAGAGCTTGCCTGTGACTTACTGCCATGTTGACAACCTGCAAGATAGATTCACATAAAGGCAAAGGGAAGGAGGAGGGAAATCACCCTAGATGCTATTTGACAGATTAACTTTTCTCTCAGGGTGTTCTGAGGCACCCCAGTTCTTCAAGAACCTCCATGAAAATGTGGTGCCATGGGCTGGAGTTTGGATAACCTAGCATCCGTTCTTAGAAACACAGACTTCAGCCAGTACCGTGCTTGCTAGCATCCCCAGCACTGCAGAAACTTGGTGCCACAGTGCATGCACGCAACATCGGCACTAAGTGGGTGCTGGTAGAAGGTCAGTCATCACTGTGCAGATAGGGGAGCTCAGGGCCAGTCTCACAGCAGTTAGATAAAAGAATCAGTTTTCTCTGACAAGTAAAGGCACTGAGAAGTTCCAAAACAAGTCATTCTATTGTGCTTTAACTTAAGCTTTTTTTGCATGCAGTTTTTTTGTTTGTTTGTTTGATTGGGGTTTTCTTTTTGTTTTGTTTTTAAAGTCAGAGTCTCATTTTACAGCCCTGGCTGGCTTGGAACTCAGTATATAGACAAGGCTGGCCACAAACTCACAGAGATCCACCTGCCTCTGCTTCCTGAGTGCTGAGACTAAAGGTGCGCACCTTTAATCCCAGCCCTCTTAACTAGGTTTTAATCACAAAACACTTGTCTGTTTCTGTCCTGGGGATCCAGCTGTAGACCACAGCACATAGTGTAGAATGTGTTCAGTTCTTCCTATTCAGGCTCTCTGGCCTGCATGCTGATAGTTCAGAATGACCTCAAATTCATAGCAACCCTCCTATCTTAGCCTTCCTTGTTTGGGGGTTATAGGCATGAGTCACACTTCTCCCTTGTACTTGTTCTAGCTCCCACTCACTCAGCCATCTGTGCCCAGGTCCCAGTCATTCTTTAGTCACCAACCATGTGCAGGAGGACCCTGCCATCACTTGCGGGCAGCCTAGCGGGCAGAAGAGTCTCCTCTCAGCAATATTTACTTTTATATACTCTTGGGGCCTCATTTTGGAAGCAAAGAAGCCAAGAGAGTGTGAAAGAAAGATAAGATGAATGAGGAGACCTGCACAACCACTCACAGACAAGTGTGAAAGGTTGTGTCAAGCTGGAGTTTCTAGGGAAAAATATCAGCAGAAACCCAACTGCTATCACTAGTCTTTCTGTGTCCCACCATCCAGCTCCCAAATAAACAACATGGAGACTTCTTATTAATTATAAAAGCTCAGCCTATAGCTTAGACTTGCCCCATTAGCTCCTATAACTTAAATCAATCCATTTCTATTCATCTGCGTGCTGCCTCATGCCTCATAGCTCATCCCCTACACATCCTGCTTCCTATGCATCTGACCAATGACTCCTTCTTCTTCTTCACAGCATCCTCTGTGCCTGGAAATCCTACCTGTCAACCATCCACTTTTTATCAAAGCAATTACAGTGGCGTGTCTTCTCACAGTGTAAGGGATTATTCCACAAAAAAAAAAAAAACAGCTGTGCAAGTCAACTCCAGAAAGGTGAGAAAGCCTGGGCAACATTAACAAAAAATTAAGCTTGTCCTAGGGATGGGCAACTATGCCCCCCATCCCCACCCCAGAGTGTGTGGTAAGTATGCTTGAAGATGAGCTTGCTCACTAGACTGGGGCCCTTTCAGCAGTCGGATGGACCTGGAGCTGTCAGAACAAGGGAGCCAGCTCCAGCAGCGGGCACAGCAGGTTAGAATGAAGCAACACAAGCCAGCCCTGCTGAGACCATCGGCGATGGGGCAGTGTGTTGATCATGGAAGGCTAAATGGGGCAGTGTCTCCTGTCTATGTCACTGTGCCACAACACCGGTCTTCTAACTGAAGAACAGATGAAAGTGATGAACCCCTTTCACGCCACCATACTGGGCCTTGCTAGTGTTTCTTTTTCAGTATCCCTTTAACCCTCAAAGTTGACTGCACTTACTTGAGATAGACAATTGTGGGCCCTCACAGATCCATTACACTCTCTGTAAAAAGGGCTGCTTACATAATGCTAATGTTTGAGTGTCTTACAGATTTTTTAAAGATTTATTTTATCGTTTCATGTGTATGAGTGTTTTGCCTTCTTGTATGTCTGTGCTCACATGTGTGCCTTGTATCCACAAGGTGGTGAGCCCTACATGGGTGTGGAGAAAAAATATCCAGGTCCTTGCAAGAACAAGTATTCTTAACCACTGAGCTAACACTTCAGCCCCAAAGTGTCTTAAAGATTTACACAAACATCTGGAGGGGGAGGGGGTAAAAACAACAGTAAAAGTTTTTTAGAGAATATCCTACATGTCTAGAGAAAGACAAGTGCCTTAAATCGGTTAAGTAAAAGTTCCTGTGCCAGGAGTGGGTAACCTCTGCATGAACTGCTGGCCAAGAAGGTCCCCAAATTCCCCCAAATGAAAGGTCACTGCCACTGCTGTTGGCTGCATGCCAAAATTAGGTAAGTTTCTATGGCAGAAGACAATACATGAGCTGGTCACATGACAGAGAAATCAGGCTGGGACTACACTGGAAGCTCACTCCATGCTGGCTGGCTTTGGTAATGTTGTAAGATATATATCGAAGGTTGCTGGAGGAAGAGTTTCACCAGTAGTCCTATTTGGTTGAAGATGCTGCATGTAACACCATCTAAATGTCAAGAAAGATGTGTCTACAGGTCTACTAATATGGTGTAGGAGGGTTCTTCTATACTTTGTGTTACTTTCATTGGTTAATGAAGAAAGCTACATGGGCCTTTTGAAAGGGCAGGACTTAGATAGGCGGGGAAAAGAGAACAGTATGCTGGGAAGAAGACTGGGTCAGGGAGAGAGCCGCCATGAAGCCGCCAGGGTCAGACATGCTGTATCTTCCACCTCGTGGTGACTTACAGACTATTAAAATGGGTTGAAATAAGATGTGAGAATTAGCCAATGGAGGCTAGAACTAATGGCCAGGCAGAGTTTAAATGAATACAGTTTTCTTGTGGTTATTTCGGGCATGAACTAGCAGCCGTGGCCGGGAGCCAGGCACTGGAAGCAAATGGCCACAGGCCTCTCAGGTGCTGGGAACACAGCCACCCCCCTTTACAACACTAGTGGCACAGACTTCTAGGGTACAACCAACAACTTTCTGATTGGATTTAAAGCCTATTGCTCAGAAGGGAAGTCACTCAAGATTCTGTGAACCAGGACAAAAACGAGTGGAAGTGAAAGCAACAGCTATTGCTTTGTCAAATGGATGGGATGTGTCTGTCAAATTGCATCTGTACTTAAGACAGTCATAGAGCACCGCTGTCAGCTGCAATTGGTCATAAAAGGGTATTTCCTTTACAGATGGTAGTGGGCTACAGAGACACTCCTGAGAACAAGCAACGGTTGCTGTGACTGAATAACCCAAGGCTTGGACATCTGCATGTCCAAGGCTCAGAGAGCACCATGGACAGGAGGCAGAAAGAATAGAGGAAGGGGTGGATGGTTGAGTAGCAGTTTTCTCTGAATTGAAATATTGTATCCCTGAGGGAGGCTCCTTAAGACTCAGGAACTTCTCAAGCAAAGTTTATTACAATGCAGGAAACAAATACATCAAGGCTCAGTAAGTCTCTGAAGCTTACTGGACTCACAGGCCCCTCCCTCTCCCTAGATTCTGTGAGCCATAAGGACTGTGGAGGAGAGGAGATTCGGGCCTGTGGAGCTCCCTGCGAGTTGTGTAGAAAGATCTATGGTTCCAGCTTCTGTAAGTCGTTGCCCATCCTGGGGTAGGCTTTCGAAGATGCAGCTGCCTCTGGAAGTAACCCCTAATCTATACTTTTATAAGTAACGCCAGCAGACTTGCTGGTTCACCACACTGGACTCTGGAGGCATCCTTACTTTGGTCTGTCCCTGGTTCTCTATCTGGGGTGAATACAAGTTTGTTCATGTCTCCCCAGGAATAGTGTCACACAACACCCAGCTCAATCTTAAATATAAAAATGGAATCTCTGCCCACTTTTAATTTGCATTTCCCTCATTACAGAAAGAGAATGAGCAACTTTGCATATGTTTAAAAGTCATTTGTAGCCTGGGCAAGATGGTACGTGTCTATAATCTCAGAACTTAAGAGGTAGAGGCAGTCAAATCAAGTATCCAAGGCCATCCTGGGCTACATGAGACCCTCTCCCATAAAACCCACTAAGCAAATAAATGAATAAATAACAAATATCATTTGTGGTTCCTTTCCTACAAACTGTCCCTCCCAACCATTCTCTACTTAGGTGGAGTTTTTCTCTTATTGACTCAGAGGGACTCTTTACATATTGAAGGAATTCAGTCTTTATATGTGATGTGAGCTTCAAAATATCTCCCCTAGTTTTTCATTTGCCTTTTGAATCTATGTACTTTAATAGAATTTACAGATCTGAATTTTGTGGAGTTGCTAGGTTTGGGCCATATTAGGAGGCCTTCAGAGTTTTAAGCCTTGGTCCCCAGCGACTCCTCACATAGCCAATGCTGGCAGCTTCCACTTGTGTACAGCCTTCTCCAGACAGATAGCAGCACCACCCTGGACTCATCCCTCCCTCTCTTGCTGCTCTGCACTTGTCCTGAGTCTTCCTACACACAGAGAGGGCTGCCCCAAACTCTGCCTCTCAGCATGAAGCCCCTTGCAGGTGTACGGAGGCTCCTCCCCAGCTCCCACTGGAATAATGGGGGGCTCAGAGGTGACACAGTGGGGACACAGAGGAATGAGGAGGATCAGCCAAAAAGAAGGCAGGAGTAGAATGCAGCTTCCAGGATCCTCTGCCCTCAGGTCTCAACATGACTTCCTCCTTCACGGCAAGTAAGCCAAATTTATATCTTTATTAATCAAATAACAAATTCAATTAATTACCTCAGATTGTTTAAATTGAATCGAGAGCAAGAACATGGACAGAATCCCTGGATTCTGTAATGAAGCCTGGTATCTCCCGCATCTGGAGCAGAAACGTCTTTCCCCTTCGGCAAGGGAATGGAAAGACCAACCACCCTCACAGCCTGCTCCCAGCATCCTCACTGCCAGTGCCAGGGTCTTGAGGCCTCCACCCTCCCACTCATGTAGAAGTGGTCTTTGCCTCTGCAGGGCACCACCAGCAAGTGTGGCCTGGTCCCCAGAGCACACCTGGCATTTGCAGAGACCAGCATCAGGCCCAGGAGAGATTCCACATGTAGCTGGCTGCCAGACTTTTGGCATGGAGTCATCCCCGTCTCCAGAAGAGGCCAGAAGGAGCTGAGATACTGTCCCTGGATGTCATCACTCTAAGCCAGAGACGAGGACTATATTGTAGCCAACTGGATTTTTTAAGATGTGTGTTATGTATAATTAAAGACAAGCAGACAGAGAGCAGAGAGGTGCAGTGCTTTGCCCAAGACTGCACAGCTGGGTAGCAGTCAAGTTGTGCATCACTGCGTTCCTGGCCCTAGCTGGGTGCTGGTGCCCATAGCGGTAATCTTCATTATCAACATGACCGATTTAGAATCACCATGGAAACACGCCTCTGAGCATGTCTACAAGGACCTTCCCAGAAAGGCTTAACTAAAGAGGGAAAATGCACCCTGAATGTAGGCAGCAGCATCCCACGGGCTGGGGCCTTAAACTGAATTAAAAGGAGGGAGTTAGGGCTGGGGATGCAGCTCAGCTGATAGAGTGCTTGCCTAACATTCACAGGCCCTGGGTTCAGTTCCCACCACTGTTGGTACAAACCTCCAATGCCAGCATGTAGAGAGGTAGAGTGGAGGATTATCCCCAACAGTCAAGGCTAGCCTGGGCTATGTGAGACAGCGTCCTGAGGAAATGAGAACGTGAACTGAGCATGCATCTCGTATTATTCCTGACTGTGCAAGTCACGTGATTAGCCATCTCAAGCTCCTGTTTGCCATGACTTCACAGCCATATTAGGCTGCACCCCAATCTATGAGACAAAATAAACCCTTTCTTAAGTTGCTTTTGTCAGGTGTTTGGTTGTAACAAGAAAATAACACAATGCCCCACAACCCAAGCAAGGTCCCACCTCCAGCTTCCTCACTATCCCAGTAAAGCAGTCCCATGGGTCACCCTAGAGCCTGCTAAGTTCACACATGCTCCTTCATTTGGCCTCACCCTGGACTCCCCACCTCTCTCTACCCTAGGCCTGCACTCTTCCAGCCTGATCTTAGATTCATATCATCTTTAAAAAACAGGATGCTAAGGTAGGCAAGACACCTGCTGCTTGCACCTCTAATGTGATGTTACTTTGTGTTACTATTGAATTACTGTCCCAGCCTGGAGAGGTGGCCCTGAGGCTAAAAGAACACAGTTCCCTGCATTGCTCTTGCAGAAGAAGACCAGAGACCATGTGAGGCAGGGAGATTAAATGCCCTCTTCTGGATTCTGTAGTCACCTGTACTCACTCACCACACACACACACACACACACACACACACACACACACACAAATAAATAAATCTTAAGATAATGATGATAATAATAATAAAGGCAGGGGCCAAGCATAATGGCACATCTTTGACCTTAGCAAGCAGAGGCAAGCAAAACTTTCTGAGTTCCAGGCCAGCCAGGCCACACCCACCCACCCACACCTCATACAAGGGGAGGTGAGAAGCAGAATATTGTTACTGCATTATTACTAGTCTTCTTTCCACCACCCAGGCATCTGCTGACGCCTCCTTCATGGTGCCATGCTCCTGGTCAGGCACCTACTATGGCTCTCTTTTACCTGGTTCCTCAAGTTCAGACACCACATTCTCACATCCAAGATCCTCCCATCTTGACCCCATGGAGTCAGGCAGCTTGTCCAACCCTTACACTGCCCTTGGAACATGGACTAAGCTTTAAGGGGACACAGCAATCCCTACTTCTCAAGACTCTGCTGAGGACACAGGAAGTACCAGTGCCTGGCCCTGCCCACACTGCAGCACTCCACCCCACCCCTACCTTGTCTGATGTCGTGCAAGATTGGAACTCCCTCCACTGTCCTCCAGCTGAGAGTCTTCCTTCTCTAGAAGCATGTGCTACACTGTGTCTTTCCTGGTACCTTGTCACCCGTCCCCATTTGAAGCCCAGCTCCAACTACTCAATCCCTGCCTTGGGTCCATTTGAGATAACAGCACAGGGTGTCCTGTCCTGGCACAATCCACTCTTCCTGCCAAATAATAAGAAAGAGAGCAAGGTGACCAAGGCAGAGCTCCACAAACTGACCTTTTGTAGCCCCTGCCAATGCCACTACCCACCACGTTGGGGAGGGAAGCCCTTCCCTGTGAGATTGAGTCTGTCTCCAACCAAGTCCCCTCCTACATGTCTATAGGCACAGTTCTCCCAAGAGCCCAAAACCCTTTCATCTTGCCAAGAACATTCTGCTCAGTCTAATCCGGAACCACAGCAGGCAGAGAGGAGACTCAGGAGGGAAGCCTCCCCTGGGCTCAGCTCCTGCTTTCCAGGCTTGCACTCAGCAGGGAACATGGGTCGTTCCCAGAATCCTGCCTGCCCAAGATTCACCTAGGGTTGCAGGTGAACTGGTGCCCTGGAAGCAGACATGGGTAATTCGTCTCCTCAGGGGACCCAAGACACAGAAGTGTCTCTCAAGGAAGTAAGTAAGAGGATGTGATGGCATTCAGGGATGCAGATCAGGTATCTGCTTCACTCTCTCCCGACTATAGCCATACTGGTCCCACAACCCCTGCATCTTGCAGCCAGTTGTCTCAGGCTTCACCTCTCCTAGGCCTCCTCTTTCATCCTCAGTGCCCTGTGGAGATCTGGTATGTTGGCACCAGTCACCTTGTTCTGCAGCTTTCAGGGTTCTACAAGTACTGGGGGCAGGGAGGGCAGAACCATATTCCCTCCCTATTCTGGAGGCCAGAAGTTCAAAATTGCAGTGCAATCAGGCTACACTGTCCCTAAAGGCTCTAGGGAAAGGTCTCCCCTGCCAATTCAGCTGCTGGTGGCTCCAGGCACCCTTGACTTAGGGCTACAGAGGCATCACTCTGCCTTTGAGGGATATTTTCCTAAAAGACTGTGTTTTTTCAGACTTCATTTCTTTTTTCTTATAGAGGTGCCAGTGATTGGATTTAAGGCCCACCCTACACACACTGTGAAATCCTAAATAGCATATACAAGACCCCTTCTTCAAATAAGGCCACACTTCCAGGTCATAGGGCCAATTGGTGAGCCCCAGGATCCCTGTGAGACCCTGTTTCAAAAACAGTAAGGTAGAAAGTGATAAGGAAGATGCCAGATGTTGACCTCTGGTCTGTACACACATGACATGGCAAGTGCTTGCCAGGGCTGTCCTGGGTCCTCCCCAACAAGTTTCTGTGAGTGTACCCTATGACCTCAATGACCCACACAGTATCCCCCAAAACACGGCTTCCTCATCACACCTCCTAACTGCAATGCTGGTTACAGAGAAGAAAACACACACTGGAGAGCAGTGTGCTCCATGGTGGAAAAGCCCCCTGAAAGCACTGGGCACAGAACCAGTTCAGCTCAAGGTCTCTTATCTATCACCTTATTTACGTTGGAGGAGGTGTGAATGCCGTGTGGAGGTGGCAGGAGTCATCTCTCTCCTTCCACCATATAGGGCCCAGGAATTGAACTTAAGTTGCTGGGCTTGGTGCAGGGCTTTTTCCTGCTGAGCCACCCACTGGCCTCTAATTCTTGTTTGGGGATCTCTCCACCTTGCTCCTTTGACACAGAAGCATCACTTACCTGGTCCAGGCATGGCTGTTACTTGCACAAAATTCAAAGGATAGGCCAGTTTCCCCTTCACTGACCTTCACCCAGACCTCTCAGCATCCCCGGAAGGAGGCCCACAGGTGTCCCTGCCACAATAAAGGATGGCCCTGTGACGAAGCAGAGGCTGACAGAGGACTCCAGTGCCCAAGCTCTTGCCACTTTGCCGTGTAGTGGGAGAGCCCAGGTCTTCAGACATATGGTTCTGTTTCATCCATTCCCGCACAGGCTCAGAGCTCCGTCATTCACACAACAGTGAAACTTTCACCCTGGATGACATGGAATATGTCACCACCTTGAAGAACAAGTTTCCTTCCCACCCATTTGCTAAGTGAGAACAGACTAGCTCAGAAAAACCCCTGGGGCAGGATGCTAAGCCCTGTCTCTGCATCTGTTCCAGAATATTCCACAGCTCCAGGCCTGTGTACTATTCCTAGGCTGCATGGCCCTGTGCTGATACATCCTAATCACTGCCACCAGGACAAGGCCAGTCAGAGGGGATATAGGTGTCAGTGTCCAGAGAACAGCTCAGAAAGAGAGGGTGAAACCAGTACAGTTCCTAGGGGATAGCAAGGTTTCATGTCACCTCCCCCAAGGAAACACCCTCCTTCCCTAGAAACCGGACTGAAAGAGAGAAAGACAAAAGAAAACAAAACATCCTCCTCCATCCACCAATGGTCCATTTGGAGATTAGGGTGGGGCAGAATGGGGCTGGTGGGATCTTAGGCTGCACCTCCGGTGAGCACGGACCACTCCAGCAGAAGGAGCAGATGTCCCAGGCTGGCACACTTCATCTTTCATAAATAGTTGTACTTTCTGGGAGCCAGGGCAAGGCAGGCCCAGCCTCTTTACTGACAGACTGAGCCTTGTCCATCTGCTTATATAGTACTGCCTTCCTGCCCAGAGCTCAAGGTCACCTGGGTGTCATTGCACCCAGGTCCCAACAGCCCAGCATATGCTAGCCCCATGTGATTGGTGATATATGAAGTTTGTGAACTAAATAATAAGAAAGGACTTGGGGACAGACACTTCCTGGAGGTAGTGAGATTCTTGTCCCTTGGAGGAGCCCAGGGAAGCTGGGGTCATGTGACAGGTATGCAGCAGACAGTCTTGAATTTCTGAAAAGCGGCGAGAGCAGAGAAAGGAGCCTGGTTCATACCGTCTAGTTGTTTGGTTCCTGGTGTCCATCTGCAGTGACACAAACTGGGTACTATTAGGTTATGGGTGACTCAGAGCAACTGTGGCCTCCCCTCTCTCCTACATGTAGAAACTCCAACATGTGGAGTTGTTTAAAAAAAAAAAAAAGGGAGAAGTGGTGTGGGAGAATTGTCTGTATTCTGTCAATTATGTTTTAAATAAACGTTGATTGGCCAGGCAGGAAGTGGTGGGACAACCAGACAGGAAGAAAAGGTGGGGCAAGAAGAACAGGAGAATTCTGGGAAGGAAGCTCTTTCTGCAGTCCTGCCCAGATCTGTGATCTGCCCCGCTGAAAAAGGTCCTGAGCCATGTGGTTAACATAGGTAAAGATAATGGGTTAATATACGTTACAAGAGCTAATATGAAGCCTGAGCTAATGGGCCAATCAGCTTATAACCTATTGTAGACTCTCTGTGTGATTTCTTTGGGATTTACCGGCTGTGGTAACTGGGCAGGGCAGAAACCCCAACCAACAAGCCTGGACCTCATGTTACAGCTCCCCAAGTCCTTGACTTCATGGTTGGGTCCCCAGCCTTCTTCAGCAGGAGCAGCCAAGAGATGTTCCTGCTCTAGAGCAATGGTACCCATCTTTCACTGCTCCCCACTGAGCACTTGTGTGGCTCCTGCAGAGGCACCTGAGAGGCTAATGGGCCCAAGAAGCTTTCTGAGAAACCTGCAGACTGGGACAGTCTCTCCTAGATCCTTTGATCTGTGGGGAGCTCGCCATTTTTCAGAAGCAGAGTTTGAAAGGTCTCTTGACCTCTGAAATCAGAGAGGGATGCCCCAAATCACAGGTCCATGAGGGCAGGGGCTTGGTTCAGCCTATCTTCACATCTCTTGTCCATGGCGGTATTTCAATAGTGAGGATCAAATGGGGGAATGCTAAGTCATCCTACAGCATCCAGTCTGTGGTCTCTGAAGAAGTGGGGGACAATGGACAGCATTGCCTAGACAGGATCCCCTAGGTCCCAGGCCTAGTTGTGCCTCTTGTCAAGTGAGTGGCCTTGGGTAGGTTTCTTGGCCACTCTACTCTAGTAGCTAAGAGACTGTCCCTCTGCTGCAAATCTGCCATGGGGATCACACTTTGGTCCATCGTGTAGAGAGTATCCAATGAATGACACCAGCCCTGTCCCTACCACTGTTCTCTAGATGTTTGTGGTCTTACTTCCTCATCCCTATGGAACTGAATGTGGCCTTATGAGCTGCCCCCACCAATGCCTAGAGTCATGTGCCACTACTTGACGGGACTGTAAGATCCCATGTGACATTCAGCATATCCTTTTTTGACTTTGCCAAACACCATGATAAATGAAGTCACACCCAGTCCCTCCCGTTCCAGAATGAGGAGGATGTGGACTAGACTTTTCAGAGGACCTGGAATGGAGATGCATTGGAAGGTTGGAAGATGGCTATCATGATGCTCAGCCCCCTACTACTCCCACTGTGAGGCTAGGGAATCCTTTCCCATGACCTTTGACCCTTCTCTACTGTGCACCTTTGGTCAATAGGATAACAGAAAAGGAGGAAGCAGAGGTACCCACATTGGACTGGTCTTTCTTCTCAGCTGGAAATGCTACTACCACTATGAGCAAGCCTCCAATGGCCTCCTAGAAGGGAGAGAGACCACAAAGGAAGGGGTCTCCGTGCTCTCCCACTAGCAGTGCCAGACTTGTGAACGGGGCTGCTCTAACCAAGACCCCTTCTGAACAGCAGCAGTCCAGAGTCACCCCTCAGCTAACCCAAGAACTGTAAGAAGTATTAACTAGGCACCTATCTTTTGGGCCATGTGTATCCCAGTTTAGCTACAAATGCACCCAATACAATTTTAGATGACAATGTAGAAAGGTCAGACATCCATATATTACCTTGTATTAAAGGTTACTGTTTTTGAGTCACTAAGTTTCAAGTGGTTTGTACTCAGCAGAGGTAACTAGCTGATAAAATGTAGCATGAATGAAAAATATATATCAGAATATGAGCTCCAGATATCTAGTGATATTTGTTACTGCAGCATAACCTTACCCATGTTGAATAATACACCATTTTCTTTCTCTCTGAGAAAGGAAGCACATGGCAATTAAGTTGCAAAACAGCCTTTCCTCTCTTGCTTAACCATGTCTTTCCAGGTATCCTCTCTCCTTCCTCTGGGTCCAGGTAGGATTTGCTCCCACTGTCACTTCCTTGGGAAGGGTATTCACTGGGTTGGTTATGAGCCATTTCCTCTCTTGGCCAAGATCTCAGATGTTGTCTAGGACTTCGAGATGGCATGAAAAGGCAGCCAGGCTGTGACTTGGTTCTTTACTCTGGATCCTCAAGATGAGGCACCAGCTTCAGCATCAGTCCCTCACGGGTTCAAACCCCAGCCATGCCCTTCACCTCTTTCTCTGGCTCTGTGGAAGCATTCAGCTTAGCCTGATGGTGGCCATCTTGCATTGTGCTCACCATTGTTGGTTGTCAGTCTCTCTGGTCTGTTTACCCAGTGCTATGGGAACTTCACTGGCTCTAGGCATGTGCCAGAAGCCTTAGATGCTGACTCCAGACAAACCAACTGCATCCTGGCACAGATGAAGTCATTTTTGTCCTGTCTCGTACTCCTTTCTGATCCTTATAACTGGTATCCACTGGTCTTGCTTCCATCAGGGCCCACACTCCTGTCCCAGATTCCCCTATAAAATTATACTCTATGCCATCTACCTTTCTACTCAATCTTATGGCACCTTTGATGCCGGTTCTCCCACAATGAGACCATGCTGTCCCAGAACACTTCGTCACCTCTCAATTGTGGGACCAAGGGGAAATTCTTAAGCCCCACTGACCTCACTTCCTCCTCTGTCAACCTGGAGTGAAAACAAGGCTGTGAGAATTCCTAGTTTACCAAGTGTCTCGTGTGGTGCCTGGATGCCGCAGACAGAATTCTGAAGATACAGTTCCTCCATCAACTGCACGAGCGTTTTGTTCATTACTGCGGCATATCCTAGCTCACACTATACGACTGGCTTTCTCTTTCTCCCTGAGAAAGGAAGCACATGCCATTTAACTGGCAAGAAGCTTTCCCTGTCATGTTTAACCGTTTCCTTCCAGGCATCCTTTTCCTACCTCTAGGCCCATGTAAGATCTGTTCCCTTGTTGTCCAGGGCCTGGGGAAAGGTATTCACTGGCATCCCCAGCCTCATTTTCCTCCTTTACAGAATGGAAAGACATCTGTCTTTTTGACAGGCTGGATGGACAGACATAGAAAGGCAATGGCACTAAAGGCACATGTTGCTAGTGGGTTCTGAGGAGTGTCCATTCCTCCTCCTCTTAGAGAAGGAAAAGGCCAGTTGTGTTTTAGCTCTGCACTCTTCTCCCACTCATATTTAGCAGATGCTCACATAGAGTCAGTGAGGCTGGTGAATAGAGGCTCATCACAAAGCAGGAGCAGATCACAGTGACCTCAGATCTGCCAGGTCACTGCAAAGTGCGGAAGCCTGGTCCTGCTGGGGATCCTAAACTGAAAGATAGAGTAGTACCTAGGCAGCTGGGAGACCTGTGAATATCTCTTCCTCCTCTTTCCCTCCCCTTGCCTGTCTCTCTCCCTCCCCCAAAGCAGGCTCCATGGTTGCTCAGAGCAGTTTCCATGGTGATAGCATTTTAAAGTTTTCTAGAAGCAAAACAGAAATAATTCCTTCATTCTCTCCTTCCATAGCAATCCGTGGGAAAGAAGCTTATTTGAGATGGAGGGTAGGGTGCAGGGCTAGGAGGCAGGGCAGCTTTTCATTTCTCCACCTGACTGGAGAATGAGACCTAGAATGCCCCTGCCAGCTCCCTCCCCACCCCATCCTGGGAAGGTTGGATGAAGGGTTGGGATGCGGGGGGGGGGGGGGGGGGCAGTGAGGATGCAGAGGCAAGAGGAAAGGAAAGCTAAAGAGAAGAGAGAGATGAGCTGGTGTGCCTGTGCACACCCTCATAGCACAGCAACCCTGTGGAAATTTCCACTGACCCTTGTCATTCACTAATGGAGAAGAACTGGCTATCTGTGAGACCAGCTGGGCCCAGAACCAAGACTCCATCTACATGCTAAAATTGCTAAATTATAGCATTTTCTGCTTCAGATAACAATGCCAAAAACTGGGAACATTAGAAAGAGACTTATTTTGGCTCAGGGTTCTGGCCCAAGGTCAAGGCACCATGTCTGGTGGTCTTCTTGTTGGTAGAGTCCTGAAGTAGAAAGTATAAAAAGACAAGATCTCCTGAGTAAATTGGGAGCATGAGGACCTTGGAGGAGGATTGAAAGGGGAAGGTGAGAGGCAGGGAGGGGAGCAGAGAAAAATGTAGAGCTCAATAAATATCATTTAAAAATGAACAAAAAAAGAGGACATTACCCCCCCCAAAAAAAAAAAAATAAAATATTTTTAAAGCCAGGCAGTGATGGTGCACATAGAAGTCTTGTCAAAATGGCACGCTTGACAGGAGGCCTGGGTGGGAACACTGACAGAGTCAGGTACCATGAGACTTGAGAGTGCTCTGGTATCAGGTGGCTTTATTCCTTGGTCAGGGTGAGGCACAGGGGACCACAAGGGGACAGAGATTGCTCCCAGGTGCATCTTCTGGCCTCTCCCTCTCTTGCAAAGCCACCAGCATTCAATGACATGGGGGTTCTACCCTGGTAAGCCTATCTTATCCTAACCACTATTCAAAGTTCCTACCACTAAATACCTCAGTCAGATTCAGTTGTGAGTTAATAGCTTACAGTGAGGACCTCATTCCAGTCTCAGAGTTCTAGAAGGAGGAGGCTCACTGGCCTTCTATCCAAACCACGGTAGTTTCTGGGGGCAGGGGCAGGCCACAGTAGCCTAGGGAGTTTCTCAAGCCTATCTGAGCCTCAGTTTCCCCATTTAGACCTTTAGCCCCACAGACTCACCCAAATGAGCACCACTCCACCCTCTAAGTGAGGTTCAGCTCAGTGTGGGGTTTGGGGTGAAATTCAGAGAACAAAGGTACCAAGGAGTAGCTGATTTTCTCCACTCCCTGTGTCCCCTCTTCCAAGCTTTTCCCCCCAGTGGGGACAACTCCCAAGCTCTCTCTTTTTTCCTATAAAGACATCTTGATGTAATGGAACTCTCAAAGCCCTGAGTAAAAGCCTTGGGTGTGAGTCTGACTTTGGCACCTACTAGTTGTGTGTCTTGGGGCAAGTGTATTCATCTCTCTGCGTTTGAGCTGGCTCCTTGTGATTTGAGGATTAGACAATGCCCGCCTCTCACGTTTATGTAATATGTAAATGAGAACACTCATCTAGCCTTCAACATAGGCCTACCCCATAGTCCCTGCCCATTATATCAGCATGACAGCCCTCTCTACCTATCTGCACCAGGACTTTGCGCTTTAGCAGACAGCTGCAGCTGGGACAACCCGAAGTGAGTCATCCAGGTACAAACTGCAGAGGACAGGGAGCAGGAAGGGCCTTTAGGTGTGAACTGTTTCCAAAGAGAAATGGTGTGATTCCTAATTATGGTTGCCTGACAGGACTGGCATTTGGCTTTCCATATCTGTAGCCCTAAATAGAGGCCATGAGTGTAAATCCAGAGCCCTCAGAAAATGCTCACACCCGCTCCAGCTCCGGACCTCTGCTTTTCTTTGCTGGACTGAGAAAAGACACAGCCTGCGGTGTTTTCAATCCCAGTTTCGCAGCTGATGTGCTGTGTGTCTTGTGACAACTCCATTGTCCTTTCTGTGCTGCAGCTTCCGTATTCGGAAATAGGCAGGCTTGGAGGCTAGAAACCCATGTGCCTTTGCCCACCCCTCACATGTCTAACTCTGGCTACATTGACATGGGGAGCACTTTCTACTTCTCCTGGGGCCAGTTGGACCTTACCTGGACTAATCTTCAATTCTGTGTGGCCACGACCTCACCAAGAAGGCTAGGGGGACATTTCTATAGAGCATTTGTGGACTTCCAGGACAAATCAGCGTTTCCTCACATTCTCTACAAAGTCCTCAGGAGGGTCACCATTGTCACTTACAATGTGTGTAAGTGACACATTAGGATACAGGAGAGCAGCTAGGTTCAGATGGAAGGTCTCTGTGCTAGGAGAGGGAGCCATTCTGTGAGTATGATCACAGGTGGCCGTCATGATCAGGGTCTTTCCCACTGTTAAACCTCTCCAGAAACTCCTCATGGACCCACCCCATGGCCCCTAGGGGAGTCTAAATTCCCCTAAGAGAAAGCAGGGTCTCCAGCCAGCTGGAGAAGAAGCAGAATCAGCCGTACAGAGTAAAGGTAACCAAGCCATGTAAGAGAACATAGATTAAAAGATATGGGTTAATTTAAGTTATAAGAACTAGTTAGGAACAAGCCTAAGCTAAGGCTGAGATTTCATAATTAATAATAAGTCTGTGTTGATTTTCTGTGAGATGGAGCCCAAAAAAAATTCCACTTACACAGACTAGCCTGAAACTCAATTCCAATCCTCTGGCCTAGCCTTTTGAGTGTTGGGATTATAGGAACGCCTGGTTTAAAGTTACTTTTTTAATAATTATCTGTGTGTGTGTGTGTATGTGTGCTGTATAAATGCTACATATCATATGTGTGGCAGTCAGATGACAGCCTGCAGGAGTCAGCTCTCTCCTTTTCTCATGTGGGTCCCAGGAACCGAGCTCAGGTTGTCAGAGCAGGCTTGTGAGAAGAACCTACTTACTGTTCCGTTGCTGTGATGAGACACCACGACCAAGGCAGCTTTCGCTACTTACGGTTTCAGAGGATCATCATCATTATGGTGGGAGTGTGGTGGGAGGAGTGGCAGTAGGCAGGCAAGCATGGTGCTGAGAGCTCACATCTGATCGCTAAGCTGCAGGCAGAGAGAGAGAGAGAGAGAGAGAGAGAGAGAGAGAGCCCAATATGGACCTCAGAGTCCACTCCCAGTGACACACCTTCTTCAACAAGGCCACATTTGCTGTCCTAACTCCTCCCAAACACTTCCGCTAAGTAGGGACCAAACATTCAAGTATATGAACCTATGGGGACCATTCTCATTCAACCACCTCACCTGCAGACCCACCTCAGTTCTGTTCTCCTCCTCATCCCCTCCCCGTCACCTCCCACCCCTGCCCCTGCTCTCCTGCAACCCAGACTGGCCTTGAACTAACTGTGTAGATGAGAACAACCTTGCACTTCTGATCCCCCCCAAGCACTGCTATTCCAGGTATGGGTCAGCACACCTTCTTTTATTCAGCACTAAGGATGAAACTAGGGGATCTGTACATGTTACCAACCCAGCTACACCCCAGCTCCTAAGTCCAGGCCTTGGATTCTGAGAAAACCATGCTGGGGGCTGGCAGTGGGGGGAGGGGGGTATGAGAGCCCTCAGTGGCAATCATGAAGGGGGCCTTGGGGACTCCTCGAGGGCTTTTCAGCTGAGCCCTCTTGTTCTTCATTACATCTAATTTCACTCCAGAGTTTGATGGCCCCTTGGTGTCCGTGCACAGCAGCTGCACTGATCTGTTTTGATTGGGGTCATTGTCGAGATGAGAGAGGGACAGATAAGGCAAGAGAGAGGAAGAATGACTGTCCCAGAGGGAGGAAAGAAAAGGCCTAGGGGTGACATGATAGGGAGAGGGGGCGGATGGAGGTCCAGAACCTGAGAATTTGTTGGATATTCTAGCCAGGGGCAGCCAGAGAAATATCAAATCCTGGCTTGAATCTTCTACCACTTCTGAGCTGTGTAACTGACTGAGCAACCTACCTTCTCAGTGCTGCAGTTGTCACCTCTGTAAAACAAAGCTGATGGTGCCACCGAGTGTGGGTTCTCAAGATTTCCTGAAATCCGTAGGAAATGTCTATATGTCCAGCACATAGGAAGGACAGCTGTGGGTTCAGGTGATGTCAACCCCACTCAGGCCCTCACTTTCCTGTACTTAGCCCTGACGAGCAGAATAGGAGAAAGGAAAGAGAGGGGGAAGGGACAGGTTGAACACCCCCTCCCCCATTGGAAAGGGCCATCTAGGGCATGTATCCCTGGCCCTCCTGTGAGGTGGGTTAGGCAAGTCATCTCTTCTCTGACATGGATTGAGGTCAGACTTCTCTGATTTTGCTGTCACTATGATCACACAATAAGAAGCTCTCGGTGACATGGCCCATCAGAAGAGCCGCCAGAGCCATACACACCCCCAAAGAGGCACAGTGGGGGACACCCATCTACAACACAAAGATGTGGGGCAGAAGAATGAAGCAAGAAAACTGGAGGAAAGAAAGGAAGAAGAGGGTGTGAGTTCTCTAGAATATCCAGGAGCAGAGCTGCTTCTCTTTCAACTAATTAGCATTTTAGGGCAGCTTGGGCCTGAGAGCCACAGAAGAGACTCATTTCTATTCAAATCAGCCCAAGCCCCTCTTGAAGCTGAGATTCTGTTCTGTGTGAGTAGAGGGGACTAGAGGTCAGGGAGAAGCCGCGGTGGAGGGACATGACTGTCAAGGACACCAAAGAGCAGTGGCTACCCAGCCTGCCCTTCCTTCTTGAACTCCAGCACCTGAGTGCCACCTCTACAGCCCTGTGATCATGACCTTAGCTTCATTTCTAAAGCTGTAATAAAATGTAATGACAGAAGCAACAGAGCACAGAGCAATGACGAATCAATGCTGGTCTGCTGGAGCTCACCTCCATTTCTCCACTCTCATACAATTCAGGACCCCTCTGCTAGGGAATGGTGCTGCCCACAGTGGGCTGGTCTTCCCACATCAGTTAATCAGGACAGTCTCCCCCAGACATACGCACAGGCTAACCTTCTGTAGTCAGTCTATCATTGAGTCTCCCCTCCCCAGTTATCCTAGATCCCTCCAGTTAACCATTAAGGCTGACAATCACAGCAGGCTATGGGGAGGCAGCAGGAAGCCACATCTTCTTCAGGATCAGAAGGACAGATAAGAAGGACTCCTAACCCAGTTCATCCCTTTTCCACTGTGGATTCTCCAAGTGAAGAGATGGGCAGGGGTCGGGTGCTCAGTGCTTTCCTTCTAGAAGTGGCCCTCACTCTTGTTCCATCTCACCCTGTCCATGCCTGTATGCAAAACTACTATCGGGAACAGTCTATTGAATAATTCACGCTAAAGTACGTGCTTGAGAAGGTGAAAATCAATGGCAAATACTATAATAATAAATATTCCTACTTTTGTGGTTTGCTTTTTTGTTGAGTTTTGTTTTGTCTTGTTTTGTTTGAGACACTGTCTTCCAATGTATCTCTGACTGACTTCAAACTTGCCGTAATCCTCCTGCCCCTAACTCTTAAGTACTGAGATTACAAGCATGTGCCACCATGCTTGGACTTAGATAGCTTTTGAAACAGGGTCTCTGTAGCCCAGGCTGGACTCAGAATCATAATTTCCTTGCCTCAACTTTCAGAGTTCTAGGGTCCCAGGTATGTACTTCTGTCCCTGGCTTTGAGTATTTGG
The DNA here is from genome assembly GCA_028555095.1 of Dicrostonyx torquatus. Taxonomy (NCBI): domain Eukaryota; kingdom Metazoa; phylum Chordata; class Mammalia; order Rodentia; family Cricetidae; genus Dicrostonyx; species Dicrostonyx torquatus. The sequence continues at coordinate 7,969,026 of JAQHUG010000045.1, forward strand.
TTTTTATCTCAAACATAAATGGATGTTCTTGTCTTAGTAACTGAATCTGGAGCCCCTTGAACTTGAACCTGTGTGCAAAAGGGACCCAGAGGAAGGTCTATCCAGGCCATAGTAACCTCCCGGTCTATCAGGCTGAGTCCAGCTCCCCAAGTTTCCAAAGCATGAAGAGCCATAGTGCCCTGGCAGCTGTCCCCGGCCTGTCTTAGTCCTGGTTCCCTGATGCCCTGCAGCCTGAAGAGCCTGTGGGAGCCACCATCAGGGTGTTCTGGAGGTGATGTGTATCCTGAAGCCGCTGGGCCAGAGCTAACCCTGCTGAGGAAGAAGCTGTGTGACCCTGGGCACTGGGCTTCAAGCTCTCGGCCGCAGCCCTACACTGTGCACTCCTCAAGGCTACCTGGAAATTGAAATTTGTTCTTAGGCAGATGTGCAGATAGATGGATCCCCAGGTCACTGCTTGGAATCACTTAGCCACAGTCCCTGGCTCTATGCTTAAGCTGCTGTTTACAAGGCTTGCATCTGACTTAGGCTGAGCAAACCTAATAATTTCTGTTTGGATGAAGATAGTCATTGATTCTGTCTTTACATTGGACCTTAGTCCATCTAGGGCCCTTCTCCCAAGCTCCATCAGCTGTTGGTTTTACAAAGTCCCTTGATACAGGTGTTACACTGAATTCTTTTAAAGACACCAGGGACACAGAAGTCCAGGAATCACCAGCCTTTCTGAGCACACAGGAGAAGAAGCAACTGGCTGGTTAGTCACCCAAAGGCCCTCTTATCTACTCTATTCTGCTCACTGACCCAGCAGACTTTGGAGGTCCTACCCAGTGCATAAAGCTGCAGTCTGGGAGCTGCACTAAATGAGGGAAGTCCCAGAACTCCTGAGTTCTGGCCACTATCCAGTCCTGGCTTCTTGCTCCCCCTGAGTGAGGACAGCTCCAGAGTCACTTCTGGGAATCTGGGAAGACACAAGCACCTCCCAGAAAGCTTTTGGATGAAACCCCTGCATGACTGAAGGCAGAATGCTCTGAGATCAGCCACCAGGGATTTGGGACAGGACAGTGGTGGGTCATCTAAGCTATAACTTACACTGGGCCCTCTGTCCCCCAAGCCCTGTCCTCTGAGAAGGGTGGAGCCTCCCTGATGACGGAATATCAGGGATAGCTGAGCCTCTCCCATCATGGGAGTGAGTCACAGTTGACCCAAACCAATCAAAGGAATCAAATGGCTATGTTTTGGGGTGGTCAGGGGATGGGGTGCTCTGACCAGCCAAACAAGTAAAGAGCCCTGGAGTCCAGTAAGGGTGGCATCTGGGAAAGCTGGAAGGGATTTCTTGCTTGTAAAACCAGTAGACTATTTCTGCCTTTCATATCTAGATAAGGCTGTGACACTTGGAGCAGTGGCAGTCCCCTTGTAACTATGGAACTGCTCCACCCATGGATGTCAGATAAAGAAGGGAAAGAACCATAAGCTTGAAGGGTATTTGAGTCACAGGATTAAGCAACTCCTTTGGAATGTCTTATCTGTGAGACAATCCAGGTCTGATTTGTGCTTACAAACGCCTGTCACTTACTGTCTAAGGCATCTGGTCTTCCTCTCATTGGCTTGGACTCACGTGGTTACCCAAGTTAGAAATGGGGCTGGGCTAGACATACAAGGAGCTTAGGTGAGAAGGACAATCCCACCACAGTCCTTACCACCCAAGATCTTAGATCCAGGAATGACTGACAAACAAGCTTCTGGCCAGAGAGAAACTGCAGTCACTGTTTCTGTCTAGTGTTCTAGAAGGTTCTGATTCTCACCCTTGAGTCCTCAGAGACTTAATTAAGGATAAGGAACCAACCCACTCTGATGTTCCCAGCCATGGAGAAAGGTCTTACCCTATACACACTGGAGCCAGGAGCACCATTGTAGAGACCCTCATCTCCCTTCTAGAGAGAGTTCCAGGAAGCTGGGTATAGATTGCTGGTCTCAGAGATTCCCAGAACTTGGGGTTTCACTTGGGGACAAAAGTAGACAGTATGAAACTCACTTAAAATCAAAACTACATCTCAGAATCTACATGGAAGCCCTCTTGGGGTGAAGTTGAACCCTGACCTTGACTCCAATTGGTGTGTAATCTTGAGCTTTTCATGGATCCCTCAGGGTCTCAGGGTCAAAGAGGAGGGGGAGATTCTGCTCTGAGTCACCCTCATACTGTACCTGTCAATTGTATTTTAATAAAATGCTGATTGGACAGTAGCCAGGCAGGAAGTATAGGTGGGGCAACCAGGCAGGAAGTAGAGGTGGGGCAATGAGAACCAGAGAATTCTGGGAAGGAGGAATAGTCAGTTTGCAGTCATCACCCAGATACAGAAGAAGCAAAATGTGACTGCCTCGCCAATAAAGGTACCAATCCACATGGCTAACACAGACAAGAATAATGGGTTAATATAACATGTAAGAATTAGTTAATAAGAAGCCTGAACTGATAGGCCAACCAGTTTATAATTAATGTAGACTCTGTGTATTTCTTTGGGACTGAACAACTGTGGGACCAGGTGGGACAAAAACTTCAGTCAACAAATGGCAGCAACATGGACAACTGCATCCACATAAAACCTGAGAGAGCTTGGGAAGTAATTCTAGACACAAAATAACAGCATTAAGCATGGTTTCTTGGTAGCAGCTATTTCTCGGATTTGCTCTGTTTGCTAGAGGCAAGCACACCTCATTTAAGAGAGGCTTTCTGACTCAGCTTTAGAAGCAAAAACCTTGCAGCTCTTTTAAGACACCCCACCACCAAGCACTTAAATGGTGTGTATGAATTGCCAACAGCATGCTTCTTGGAGGTGTCAGGGGCCTCGAAATGCCATAGAGTTGAGGCAATAAACTTGTCTGCAGCTAGTACCTCTGCCATGAGCCTAGGCTTTCAGAAAGCTAAGGAATGGGTTGGATCCAGCCATCAAAGCCACAGCTTTTTTTAATCCTAGCCATACAGTTTAGCAAATTAAAGGTTCATGTGGTCACAAAAAGAGAGATATACAGTAAAGATAGATTTAGATGAAGAAAACCTCTAAATAGTTTACAGTGTGCTTAAAAATATATGTAGGTTTGAGAGAGAAAAGAAAAGGATAAAGTCCTTAAAATAAAAAAGAAAGAAAGAAAGTAGTTGGGTGTGGAGGCACACACCTTTAATCCCAGCACTTGGGAGGCAGAGGCAGGCAGATCTCTGTAAGTTCAAGGACAGTCTGGTCTTCAGAGTGAGTTCCAGAACAGCCAAAGATACACAGAGAAACCCTGTCTCAAAAAGCCAAAAATTAAAAATAAAAATAAAAGAAATAGAGTTTAAAATCAAGCCATGTAAAGATGGAAAATACACAGAGAGTCTGGATACTGTATGTTATTGTGTTGTCTTTGAATTGTTTGATGGCTAAGGAAGGAGCAACAGCTACTAAAAGACATTTGATTATAAATGTTGTTGTATTAATCCAGTATATATATTTTGAAAATGCCTTAACTTTAAAATATAAGTCAAATGATATATTATTGTGGAGAAGAGTTTTTGGCAAGCATAGAAAATTCTAGATTTCAAAGTTCTTGTTGTTTGGGGAATGAGTCAACTCTCTCCTTACCACCCTGGCTAGTCCCAGGGTGCCTGGGTACCCTCCTCCCTCTTAGCCAAAGATGGCTTCCGAATGAGAAGAATAATGATCCCATGGGCACCATCATTTACCCAGGATCCTTGGTTCAGGGTTTCCAAACCTTTCCCCACTTAACAGCAGCCTGGCTCCTTGTCACTTGTCAGAAGACTGACCTTCACCTCTGAACCAGGATCTGCTCACCACTAGCTCACAGTCAAAAAGATGACTGAAGGTGAACCCCAGTGTGTCCAGCAAACAGTCTGACTCCAGATACTGCAGCCACCTGCCTGGCCCAATGGTAGTAAAGGTGGCCACATAGTGGGCTTTGAAGGTCCAATCAGCAATTTCTTGAGGGTTATCAATGTGTTCAGGTGAAGTAGCAATGAGGATAATAAGCTCAGAGACCCTGTGTTCAGTCTTGGCCTGGGACAACCCGGAGGTATGGATCCCCTCACTGCCCACCCACAGTCCCACAGTTGGCGTCTGATCTCCCCTGGGGATCTATCCTTGGGATGGAGTTCCAGGGAAACTCACCTGTTTTCTGTCAGTAGGCAGTAGAGTACTGGTGGGTAGACTGGTGGACAAGTAGGATGAGCAGCCTTTGGGGACGTCTGCTTCACCAAACAGACCTTTGAGTGCAGGAGACACTCACTGCCAAGAGATGCTATGCTGATGGCTGGACTACAGCATTCCTGGGAAGATATGATTTAAGCAGAGAAAAAGTCAAGTCCCAAGTCAAAGGGATGGGAAAGTGACCCTCAACACTCACTTCCCCTCTGAGATCACTCCCAGATCAGTGCCTCCCCAAACCACACCACTTCCTTACCCTGAGCATGGACTCCAACTGACGCTGTTTCCAAGACCCCTATTGGTGAGGAAGCTGAGCCAACCATCCACAGACACACAGCTGTAGCCAGCAAGGAGACAAACACCCAGGGCTTCTTGATCCCATCCTGTGCTCTCTCTGGAGCAGTCTTCTGTCTTCACCTGCTCCTCACCAGATGTGCAGGTGTCTGTGCTGGACCAGGATCAGGCTCCCTTCCCTCTCTGCTCTGACTGTCTTCAGCCTTGCCTCTGCAAGAGGTGCTAGGGGCTTTAGCCCGAGCAGTCTGTCTCAGCTCCTCACTGCCCTGTGCCCTGCTGCTTGCCTTCCCCAGGCACTGCCACTAAATCACCATTATAGGACTTGGAATCTTTCTACCCAGCCACTTTCCTGAGGATTCAAAGTGTCTTTTTGGATGGGAGAAGACAGGAGGACTCATGGGCTTGCTCACTACAAGATTAATAGGCCTGCTGATCCCATTAACCTGTTCTTGACCTTTCCCTACATCAGCGCCAGTCACCTAGATCCCACTCCAGTTGGGGTTCCCTCAGAGGCAGGGGTCCTATTACTTGCCTTAGCCCCAGTCTAGCCCCAAAGACTCACTGAGCCCTTCTTTACCAATGAGGATCAGGGACCTTACCTCCCTCCCCAGAAGCCAAAAGTGTGACAGTCCATTTTGTGAGTGTCCTCTGGCCATGGAGAAGGCTTACTCTAATGAGAGAAGCACCTAAAATCAAAGCCTTATACTGAAAAGGTGATCTCAGGTTTGGTTGGCTCAGCAGGTAAGAGTGTTTTCTGTGCAAGCATGAGGGACTGAGTTCAATTCCCCAGCACCCATGTAAGCAGCTGGGCATGGCCACATATACCTGTAACTCCAGCATTGGGAGTTGGAGGGAAAGACTACAGACAGGTTTTGCTAGTCACAAGTCTAGCTCAAGTCGGTAAGAGACTTTGTCTCGAGAGACTGGGATGGAAAATGACAGAGCAGGCCATCCAGCATGCTCCTTTGACCTCTGTTGCATTTGCCCACACTGGCATGTGTATCTACATGCACTTCCCACATGTGTACACACAAGGATGATCTCAAACACTGTGGAAATTTGCAATGTAAAACACAGGGAGAAACTGTGGTGGTCAGTAAATGGTTGTTAGCCTTGTTTATTCATCTGTATCTATAGCACCATGTGAAAATCACAGGGCAGACAAGCTCAAGGAAGAGCTTCCAGGCTGGCAGCAAGAGTACATGGGTCTCTGCATCCAGGTGCTTGAGGGCTGGAGGGGTAAATAGGACCAGGAACTCAGAGGCTGAGGTGGTGCTTCTGGCCACGAGGGACCTCTTACATCAGAAGCCAGCAGAAGGATCTCACTGGGAATGAGAGGTCAAGATGAGAGCTTCTATGCATATCTGTCCCCAAACTGCCCAGGATGGGCCAGCAGGCAGGGAGCCTGTTACAGGAAGAACAGCTGCAGAGACTGGTGACCTATCCCTGGAGGATGCTGAGGCCCTGTGTGGGTGGCTGTGGGCGATGGCAGGGGTAGAAAGTGAGGAGAGGTGTCTGGGAGGCAGATGAGACAGGACTGGGTGACTGATTGGCCGTGGGAGGTGAGTGACACTTGGAGACTATGAATATCAGCAGCTTTGGGAAGACTGCGGGGTGGGGCAGCCCCCTAAACAGACAAGCCAGATGCCTGACTCAAAGCAGTGTTGTTAGCAAGCTGTCTTCTCCCTGGAGTGCACCCCAAACCTTTGCCCACATTGTGTCTTGAAGAAAGACGCCTCATGGGTCTGATTTAGCTCAAATGGACCCTCTGGGAAACCTTTTCTGGGAATCTTCTCTGAGATGCTTTTACGCCTCACCCTCAAATATGTCAGTCACGGACCCACAGGAGGTCCCTGTCCCTTTAATATCTTTCCCCACAAATACTCTGCTAACTGTTCCAAGAAGGCTAAGAGTCCCTCTCTTACCAACCCTGTGTCAGGGACAATACCTGGCACTCAGAATATAACTCTTAGGTGTGCCTTCTGAATGAGGAAGAGGGCTACATCACTCCCTCAAACATGGAGTCCAGGAGATAGAGAGTCAGTACAGGCTCCCATAAGATGGGGGAGCCGGAACCTCACCACAAAAACACAAGGGCAGCTGGTTATAAGGTCCTGAAGCTCAGCCTGTGACTTGTCTAACATACACAAAGCCCTAGTAACCCTCAGCCCTACATAAATTGTGAGTGTGGCAGTGGTAGAACCCAGGTGTAATACAATACTGGGAGGCAGGGAGATCAGAAGTTCAAGGTCCAAAGTTAGTTGAAATCAACCTGGACTACACGAGACCCTATCTAAAGCTAAAACACAAAATAAACTAATTTTTAAAGGAACTGAAGGGCAGAAAGGTGGGCTGCCCAGTTTTTGGGGTTCTCTGCTGCTGCTCAGCTCCTACCAGCCCTGCTATCATGAGGTCTCTAGACTGCTGGCCCATCAGCCACTCTCAGAGAGGGAACAGCTTTGTCGTTGACAGTGCCCACCTCTCCCCTGGGGAAGCTTTTCCAGGGACCATTGGAGATTCAATTTCCATAAACAAGTGAGGTTTAAGGTTAACTGCTCCTTCCTTTCCACGTGGAAAATCTTGGAATGGTGCTTCCTTCCTCCGTGTTCATCCTCTGCAGGCAAACCCACCCATCCCCATTCCCAGCAATCCACCCTCCACCACTTTTGGGGGGGGGGAAGAAATGACATTTTCCCTTTACATTGGAAATACTTAAAAGTCCCAAGAATAGATTTATAGGAATATTTTAACCTTTTCTTTGATCCTTGAAATGTCATTGTTCTGTGGGCTGAATCGGCAACAGTGACCTTTTCCAGTAACCACGGGGTGGGGAGCCCCTGCTGGTTCTTTGAAACCACAGCTCTCTTTGCAACTCCCCAGCAACCCACTCCCATCCCAGCCTGAGCCAGTGGAAGGACCAGAGAAGGGATAAGAAGAGGGCTGGCTCCCCGGCCTTATGCCACTGCACAGGCAATCCCATCAGCCCCACAGAGCTCAGGCAATTCTTCCAGCTCAGTGTGGGGCCAACCACCTACCTCCCCACTCTGTGTCCCTGAGATGGAGGCTTAAAATGTGGAGATGTGTATGTAGTATGTAGTGCTCTTTACAAAGTGGATGGGAGTGGATCAGGCAGGGTGTTGTATTCAGTAGTTTCTGCTGAAAAATAAAAGACCTCAAAGTCCACAGGTTACCAAGCTTTTGTTTTCTAAGTGTGTGTGTGTGTGTGTGTGTGTGTGTGTGAGAGAGAGAGAGAGAGAGAGAGAGAGAGAGAGAGAGAGAGAGAGAGAGATGCATGTATGTGTGATATAAGTATTGCATGCACATGTGTGGGCATGTACATGTGGAGGTCACAGTAGAATGTGAGGTGTCTTCCTCTATAACTCTCTCCCTTACTGCCTTGAGACAGGGCCATTCATTGAACTGGAGTTCACCTTACCCACCAGTCTGGCCAGCAAGCTCTTTCCTGACTGAACCATGGCCACACTCCAAAAACACTTACTTTTGAACCCATAGGTCTTGCAATCATTCTGTGATCCTGCCTGGCTTCTTTCAGGTAGTTTTACTTCAAGATTCAGATTTTGTAGACTCATGTGAGGACCCACGAAGGAGCCTGCTCACCTCATGATGAGGTCACTGGATTAATTCACACAGTCTCTTCAGATTTGGGCTCAAACTTGGCCAGCGTCACTCCCAACTACTCTCTGTTGGTCAAGCCAAATCACTCGACTGTCCCGCAATGGGTCAGGGATGAAGGTAGGGGCTCAGTGGAGAGGGAAGTGAGTTTCTGCTGGGCAGAGATCCAGTCTATCAGAGCTTGTAGGACCCTGGCACCAAGCCTGTCTGTGACAGACCTCCAAATATGATACCACATTGCAACATTATTATATTTTACTGTTCAAATTAATTTGTCATAATTCACTGTAATAGCATCAGCCTTTTGGCTGAGCACACACGCCTTACTGTCCAGTTCCTGTGGGCTGCGAGGTATCACACATGAATCAGCTCTCCCAAGATTCAGAAGCTTTTGAACTTCAATTATCTTGATGGAATTGTTTGTGGGGGTGTTTCGTAACTTCCCACCTTTTCAAACAGAGCCTGCTGAGTGCCACTGAGCCCCTAACATTGATGCACTGGGGCCTCCGTGCTGGGATCCACACAAGTTCTCTGATGATCTCTGGGCACACTGAGATGCCTGGTCTTCTCAGTGCCACACTGAATGGCCCAGCAAGACACTCTTTACAGCCTATCTTCAACAAGTGGCCTCATGGATCAGCAATAGAGACCACAGACTCTGGGTAAACCTATGTCCCATGGCAGCCCATTTTGGCCTCACTGAACTCTTTCCTGATGGTTGCAGGATGACTTTGTTCTAACAGACCATGATAGTGATTCTAACCAGAGTGGAGTTTCAGGACCTTCAATGTGGTATGAGCTTGAAGAACTTGAAAAACAGTTAACCAATTCATCCTTCCCAGCAACTCTGGGTCCCTGTGAGTGTCGGAGAGCCTGTAGAAAGCTCCACAGCAACTGAGAACCTTCTTTTATCCCAACTCATCACCCTGCTTCTTTTTCTGTGGCCTTCAGCTGCTCTTCCATATCCTTCTTCAGGGACCATCTCCTTTCTGCCCATTTTGCCTCTCCTCCTGCCTCCTCCCTCTTATTTCCATACGGTGGATAGAAGAGGCATACCACTGCTTAAACATGTTCTAAGATAACCATCTCACCCCTTCTGGTGCTGCTAGGTACTTCCTTCATCTTAAATTGTTTTTGGAACCTTGGGGCGGGGCAGGTGGAGCTCAGTTGGGAGAGTGCTTACTTGGCCTGCAGGGAGCCCTGAGTTTTATCCCCAGAACCACATAGACTGGGTGAGGTAGCTATAATCTCAGCACCCCAAAAGTGGCAGCTGAAGGATCAATTCAAGGTCAATCTCAGCCTTAGAGCAAATTTGGGGTCAACCTGAGCAACATGAGACTCTATCTTCAAAGTGGAAACAAATTTTTTAAAAAATCAGATCACACCTTGCTTCTGCAAACACTAGGATTCTTTTCAGTCAACCTGTGAGTGTCCAGTCCCACCCTCAGAGGTTTTGAAGTTCTGGGGATCACCTGCACAGTGGAGATGACCTCGGCCTGCATGGAACTGTCCTGGGTGCTGAAATGTGTCTGCACTCTTGTGTTCTGCCTGGCATCAGAAGCCGTTTGTCCTGCCTTAGTTTTCTGAGCTATTCTAAGTGAAGTCAATCTTACAGCCTCCTGTTATGAGCCCAACGACGTGCCCCATGACCTCATTGTTATGCTAGTGACAGATGCTTGTCTACATGACTGGTCAGGATCTTTTGGAGGGTTTTAGACCAAGAACAGTTGTCCATGGAAAGACAAGCTAGCTCATGGATTGGTTGCATAGAGACCTATGGGATGGGAAGGACCTGATTGATGAATACCAGTCTATGTCCTCCACTTTCTAGACATACAGTATTTGGTTGGGCAACTGTATACTCTATTCTGGGCACCCAAACCCACTTGGTAATATGATGTGCAAGATTGTAGTCAATTCTCACATTATATACTTGTGAAGTCGTGATCTGGATGTACATAGCAAATTACTGTCCTTTAACCTCTTTGAGATCTGCTGCACATGACATTTCAAATGTTTAAGTTTTCCACAGTGAACCATGACCATGCCTAACATTTGAAGACTACAAAGGGAGGATGGGGCCCCACAATGACAATTCCACCTGGTTTGCGGTGACACCACTAAACTGACAAATACCACCCAAAGATCATCTTTGGACTACAAACTACTTAGGACAATTTCAGGGTGGCTAGCTAAGATGGTCCAGCCTCACAGACTACTCTACCAGGACTTAAGATAAGCCCTACATTTTCCTATACACAGAGACTGGGCAACAAATGATACAGATAGCTCTCCCAGGACTTGATAATTATATCAATTTTTTTCAGGGTCCCTAAAGACACAGTTGTCCCAGGCAACAGGAAGTAATTTTAAGAACATGATGCCTACATTCCCAAGAAGTGGGATGGGTGGTTTTGGTTGTTCCATGGGTTATGGATATTTGTCATCATTTAATGAGGGTTGGTTAAAAGTTGTTATTGGTAATGATCAGGAAAAAACTGAACAAAGGAGATTAGATTAATGGATCTTGCTCTGAAAAGAAAAAGGGGAGATAGAAACATAATAAAAGGGTAGATTATTGAATCTACTTTTAAACCAAAAAAAGTAACTACTAGTCTTACATATTTTACATTGTATTGATTTTTATACATTGATACAGATTTGAAGTTGTTTTTGTTATACTGTATATGTTTTTACTCTTGTTTAAGATATTTTGTATATTGATACAAATTTAAGGTTATTTTTGTTGGAACCTACTGTGCCTACATTTTTATTCTTGATTAAGGTATTGTACATACACAGCTCATTTAACAATGTAATATAAATTTATAGTCCACCATTTTCAGGCATATAGCAGGTCTATGTTGCCATTACACAAGTTGTAGCACTCTGCTCACAAGTCCCATTTAAATGTTCTGTAGCCGAACCTCCCAAAAGAGTCAGAGCTGTTCATGCTGATAGACCAGGAAGCTGCAGCTTTTAAAGAAGCCAAGCAATTTTTATTGTACCTCTCTTAAAGGAGCCATGGCCCCTGCTTTCTGCAACCCCATTCAGGGAAAAAAATGTGGCTACCAAGAAACTGAGCTAAACTCTGTTTATTTTGTGACTAGAATTCCTTCCCAAACTCTCTCAGGTTTTATGTGGATGCAGTTGCCCCACATAGGGTGCCAATTTGTAGATGGAGGCTGTTCATTGTTTCCCAGATGCCCAGGCCCAAAATAATCATGCAGAAACTATATTAATTGCAATATTGTTTGGTCAATAGCTTAAGCATATTTCTAGCTAGATCTTACATCTTAAATTAACCCATTTCTATTATTTTATATTTTACCACAAGGCTTGTGGTTGACCAGAAAAGTTTCCAGGCATCTGTATTCAGTGGCTACATGGCTTCTCTCTGAACCCATCTACTCTCCCCTCCTCTTGGAATTCCCACCTTGCCCTATTCTGAACAGCAACAGGCCCAAAGCAGCTTCTTTATTAACCAATGGTATTCACAGCATACAGAGGAAAATCCCATATCAGTCATTGAAGGTTATTATTACAAACTATTTAGGGTTATATAGAAATGCAGGTCAATAGCCAAGTTACAATTAAGTTTGTAATGATGTTAGGTATGTTTTTAAGGTCAAACAAATATATATTTTAGACAGACAGGTGACCTTTAAACACTTCAGAGATCTACAGA
>JAQHUG010000045.1:7983725-7995874 GCA_028555095.1 Dicrostonyx torquatus
TTCCTTCTTCTCCTCAGAACTTCCGTTCTGTCTACTTCGCCCACCTAAGGGCTGACCTATCTTATAAGCCAGGCAGCTCTTTATTCAACCAATAAGAGTAATACAAAATACAGGAGAACACTCCCACATCAATGGCATGTACATGCCACAGCATTTATTTGGAAGTCAGAGAGCAAATTGTGAGACTTGGTTCTCCCCTTCCACCATCTGGGTCCCAGGGATCACATTCAGGCCATTAGGCTAAGTGCCTTTACCAGCTGAGCCACTTCTCTATCCTAGCGCTTTCCTTTAACAAGGACTAGAAGGTGGTGAGAGGCAGCTCTTCCTCTCAACATTGGCTTTGGGTTATTCTGGGAAGCCCTAGGACACTAGATGTACTTGGGGCAGGAGGGGAGCTGTGACCAGGCTGGCCATGGAGTCCAGGAGCTCTTCCTGAGCATAAATACTCCATACTGAATGCAAGCACTCCTCCAGTAAAGCAGCCTGCTGGGGCTTCCATGACTCAGGCTGGGAAGCTCTGGGCAGATTTATTCTTCCAGAGGTCAGACAGCAGCTGTATTTCACCATGGGGCTGGTGAAGGCACTCAGAGCCCAGAATTACATTTCTATCAAATATCCATTTGTCTGGTTTATGGGCTACTGATGACCTGGACCCACTGGATCTTGCCAGCCACCTGTGCAATGGGTGTTCTTCTACTCCCTGTCGGCAGTCCACTACATGTTGGGAAAAGATGGGGAGGGGTTCCTGTGCCCTTTTTAGAGCTGTTTCCTCACCAGGTTACTCTGTATGCTAAGATTAGAAGCAACAGGAATAAAAGAAGTTCAATGATTTCCCTAAAGCAGATCAACCTGTCACAGATGACAGTGGGTGTTCCACCCAGGGGTGTTGATGCTCACAATGCACCCTTCTCTGAAAGACATTAACTGATTGTGGTTGCTGCATACAGAGATAATTAAAAGGTTGCTGTAGAATAATCCTCTTGTACACTGTAAAGATTTGTCACTTCAGTTGGTTTAATAAAATACTGATTGGCCAGTAGCGAGGCAGGAAGTATAGGTGGGGTGACCAAACTAAGGATGATGGGAAGAAGAAGGTTGGAGTCAGGAGTTGCCATGCAGAGCATAAAGAAGGAATATGGGTTAACTTAAAATGTAAGAGCTAGTTAGTAATAAGCCTGAGCTATTGACCAAGCATTTACAATTCATATAAGCCTCAGAGTTATTTGGAAACAGGATGCTGGGACAAGAAACTTCCTTTTACAGGAGGCCACCCCAGACTCAAGGCAGCCTGGGCCTTATGACTAGCATGGATGTTGTCACAATTCCTGCCTCAGTTTTGTGAGGCAAGCCAGTGTTCAGCTGCTGTTGAGTCCTCACTATTCCCAGCCTGTTGCTGCACTGTTCCACACCCCTACCATGAGCATTCTCTCCCAATCCCAACACACACAGGAATAACTGTCTCTACTCAGCTCCTAGGGGACCCAACCCAGACAGTGCCTGGAACCCCAGGGCTTTTCTATCCCTGCTGGGTCAGAGTCTCCTGAAAGGCTTCTCACTTGTGGCAGGGAAGTTGAGGAACATTTACTTCTTAGTGGAGAGACTTCCTCAAAAATGACAGGGGAGGCCTGGCAGCAGCTTCTCTGGAGACAGTTTAGGGGACAACCTCTACTTTATTACACAGGAGCAACCACTTACAGAGCAGAAGTCTATCAGCTGTGACTGGTTAGCACATTACCTAGGATTGGGCAGTGGGTGCTCAAACCACCAGGGCTTAAAGGAGACATGGGGAGTGAGACTCATCCACAGGCCAGCTACTGGTTATGCATGCTGTTCTGGAATTCAGTGTCCTGACTTCTGGGAATACTCAGGAGCATGGTGGGCCAGGAAGGCTGACATCCAGGTCATGCCTGCATGTTCTCCTCATACCTAGTTGCCCATTTGAGTCAAAAGTGACTAGTACATGATCCGAGTTGGTCTAGGAAGATCGGTTTTGAAACTAAGGTCCGTCTAACTCCTAATCCCAAGTACTGTCAGTTACATTAGGGTTGTCTCTACAGAGATCTGGGTAGCCCAGAGGGTGACAAATGTAGGAGTGTCTTGCCTTCAGTGGCCTCCCAGCCTCCTCTGCCAGAGCTCACAGACCGTCCTTCAGACAGACTCCAGTCCTGTTTCTGGCTGTTCCGGTCCCCTTCGGGTTTATCTTCTCTCTCCCAGAGACTGTGGGCATTCCTGAAGTCCAAAGCGACAAACTGCTACCGAAGCCTGCAGAGTGGCATGTTCCTTAGCAAAGACAACTCCAAGCTTGCAAGGACATGGGTGGGAAACAGCCCTCTCCAAGCTGACTGTGCCCTATGTGGATGCTGCGCTCTGATTACTGCCACCTCGCTTTGTTGACCTCCAAAGGCACTCATGGATCAGTACACTTTGGCCTACCACAGGGAGAGTGAGGAGACTTCCCATCTGCCCTTCTGCCCCTAGGGCACCTAGGAGTGGGGCTTCTGTGCTTGAGGTAAGCAAGGGCACCAAGAAAATCAAGACAAAGAGAATGCCAATATCTATCTGTCTGTCTGCCCCCTCCCAATGTGTGTGTGTGTGTGTGTGTGTGTGTGTGTGTGTGTGTGTTCCCATGTGCACACATGTGTTTAGGCCAGAAGTGGACATCAGGTGTCTTCCTCACTTGCTTTCCACCTTGCATTTTAAGACAGAGTCTCTCACTGCACCCGACCTCACCAATCAGCTAACCAATGAATTTGGGAATCTTCCTGCCTCTGCTCCCCACCAACCTACCCCCAGCAGTGGGAATCTTCCTGCCTCTGCTCCCCACCCACCCACCCACTCCCCAACAGTGGGAATCTTTCTGCCTCTGTTCCCCACCCACCCACCCCCCAGCAGTGGGGCTCCAGAATCACACTACCATGCACACCTTTTGCATGGGTGCTGGAGACCCAAATTCAGACCCTCATGCTGTGTGGCAGTACTACCTGAGCCAGGTCCCTAGGCTCTATGGTGGTTTCTGACTGTCCTGAGTAACTGGAACACTAGGCACCCATCAGAGCTCTGTGACAGCATGCTACTCACTTGTCTGTTTACAAAGTGTGGTTCTTTACAATGGCCTTTTATAAAAATGAAAATGAAACAAACCGCAGATAAGCTGGGTTTCTGTGGACGGTGTTCTGTGTTTGTCTGGATTGTTCTGGTTTTGGACACTCAAGGCAAACACTAGACCACTTCACTACATCTCCGACTTTTGTGGTTTGGTTTTATTTTGTTGTCTGTTTGGATTTTTTGTTTTGTTTTGAGTTTGTTTCCTGGATTGATTTGGTGTTTGATACAGGGTGTCATTGGTTGCCCAGGCTGGCCTTGAACTCCTGCTTCAAGAACTCCTTCAGTCTCAGCCTCCTCATTATTCAGAACTAAGGATGTAAATTCTTCTAATACCTTTGTGTGGGGGCAGGGTGCTGGGGCAGAGCCCAGGGCCTCCTGAATCCAGGCAAGTCCTCTACACTCAACTATGCCTCCAGTCCTAGACCCCTTGTCACTGCCCACAGAAGCCACCTTGACAAGGGATGGTTGTGCAGACCTCTGCTCCCTTCATTAAAGCCAGAGCAAGGCTGGGGCTAGAACCACTTTAAAGATAGCAAGGTTTCCTGCTGAGTCTTTCTCTTGCCTGGTCCAGAGCTGGAAACAGTTTCAAAAGGAAGCACATTCTGCAGGATTGTGGCACCTTCACCTGGTGACCCATGCTTTTGAAAACACTGACCCCTATGATGCAGCCACAGGGCTGGTTCTGAACTCACTGCAGCTTCAGCTCACTGGTGGTTAGTTCTCCCCCATGAAGAGCAGCATAGGCCACACTGCTCCCCAGTCCTGCAGGAAGCAGCAGCTGCAACTGAGTAGCTGCAGAGGCCAGAGGAAAGGCTTCTGGGGCAGCTGGCATCTGTGGGTTCCTGATTGCATTCTCCTTTTCTTGGTGAGTGGAATAGGCTTGATTCAGTTGAATGGCACGACCGTCAGAGCCTCAGCACCTATTGTGGAAAAGACCAGGCTTTGTTGTAAAAACAATTATGCTAAGTTTAAAGCAGGGTTTAAAATCAAGGCATATTCAGTGTGCTCCTTAATAAGCACCCTTTCTCTGCCCATGGAAAAAGAACCTATTTCTGCCTGCTGGACAGCCCTGGCTGAGCATGCCAGGCCATGAGGCCTCAGAGCCTCAAGACCTGCAATTCCCTCCAGTCAGCAACATGGAACACACTGGAGCTTTGCTGACAGAGAAAAAGGACACACAGCTGACACACAACTTATTCGTGTGTGTGTGTGTGTGTGTGTGTGTGAGAAGTATCTTCCTTAATCACTCTCTACCTCCTTATTCAGGGGGCCAGTGTCTCTCTGATCCTAGAACTTTTTAATCTGGCTTTATTGGCTGGCCAGCAAGCCCACGGGATCCTCCTGGCTCCCCTCCCTGCACTGGATCTCAGGTGTGTCCTCCGCTGCTCTTCTTCTCTGGTATTGTTATTGGAATGAAGAGTTTTGTTTACACACCAGTCTATTGATGTTTGTAGGGTGAATCTTTGTTTCTATTGCGATGTTCCAAAAATACTATAACTTATTCTTTGACAATTCCATATGCACACAATCCTGCCCTGATTGGGGTTGAAAGCAATTTCTAAAGGAAGCACATGCTATCTGGCACTTTTCATTACCTCACAGCCATGTTTTGGCAAATGCTGACCCTGAGGGATCAGTCACTGAACTGGGCTGATCCTCTCTTCAGCCTCATATCCATCCCCCAGTCCTCCCCATCTCTTCCCCCAAGCCCTCAACACACACCTCCCACCTTCATGTGATATGGGATTCCCCTCTGTATGTTATTAATATGTTTTATTGCCATTGGTTAATAAAGAACCTGCTTTCAGCCAATGGCTTAACAGAGTAAATCCAGGTGGAAAATCCAAACAGAGATGTACAGAGAGATTAGGCAGAGTCAGGGAGACACCATGTAGCTGCCTGAGGAGAAGGACACCCAGTACCGGTAACCACAAGCCTTGTGGTAAAATATAAAATAATAGAAATGGGTTAATTTAAGATTTAAGACCTAGCTAGAAAAACGCTTAAGCTATTGGCTAAACATTATTGCAGATAATATAGTTTCTATGTGATTATTTCGGGTCTG
Organism: Dicrostonyx torquatus; assembly: GCA_028555095.1. NCBI lineage: Eukaryota > Metazoa > Chordata > Mammalia > Rodentia > Cricetidae > Dicrostonyx > Dicrostonyx torquatus. The sequence goes on from JAQHUG010000045.1 coordinate 7,988,896, forward strand.
GGCAGCCGGGAAATGAACAAGCGGCCTCAGCTGACATTCATGTGCTCTTTTCTTTTCTATAACTCATTGGGTATAAGTAGTGCTGCCTGCATGTGCATGGCTAGGGGACCATCCACTTAGCAATGGGCATCTAAGGCAGAACCATACCCCAGAAGAACATTGACTCTCTCTCCCCGGGAAGCCACCAACTGTGGACAGCTTCTCAGCCAGAGGTAGGGCCTCAAGAACCTGTCCTTCATCCATGCTGAAATTTTGACTGGCTTGATGCTGTGCACATAATCCCAGCTGCTGTGAGTTCATGGGTGCAAAAGCCACAGCCAGAAGACAGCATTTTGCAGCACTTCTTCCCCTCTCTAGCTCTTGCTGTTTTCTCTCTTCTGCCATGCTCCCTTAGCCTGGGAACCAGGGTGCTGATGGAGATGTCCCATTTAGGACTGAGCACACAACAGCCACTCCTCAGCTCTCTGGACTGAGTCTCTGCATTAACTGTTGCCACTGCAGAGAAGTTTCTCTGGTCAAAGCTGTCATGATGGACTGGATTAAGAAGATAAATAATGAAGGAGCTAAAGGCCAACCCAGAGAAGAGAGCTTATTTCTGCCAGTCTCCACTAGGAGATGAACACCAAGTACACACAGGGACAGGGGGGGACAGCCCTGTCCTAGAGAGCTCTAGGAAAGATAGAGGAGTAATCATTACCACAGACCAGGTCTCCTCATAGAGGCTAAACTTAGTTGTCATCACTTGCAGGAGAAGGCCACTGTGTCCATCAAGTATTGAGCACTTATAAAAGGGAAAATACTAGGTTATAGTGGAGACTTTCAACAGAACCAAGACAGGAAAAGTGACATGGCTGGCTGCAGGTTCCTCTCCATCCTCAGGTCCCTCTGAGATGAAGCACATCCTACATTGTGTCTGTCCTAACATGACATAACTTTAGCGGGGGCATGAAAAACCTCACTAAAACGAAGCAGATTAGTCTAGGCTCATTCAAGAGCATCAAGGGCTGAGGGCTGAGATGTCTCAGTGGCTAAATGAGCACAATGGAGGCATGAGGACCTGAGTTCAGATCCCCAGCACTACAAGCAGGACTTGAACACTCAAGTCTCAATCCCAGTGCTTCTGTCATGAGATGGGAAGCTTGAAGATCTTCTGATTTGCCATAGTCAATGATGCAACCCGCATCCCAGAACACAGCCCAGGAGACCTGGTCAAGCAAGGCAGGCAGTGAGAACTGACACCTGAGGTTGTTTTCTAACCCCCACACATGCCAGGGCATGCAGGTATACACACATACACACACACACACACACACACACACACACGCTTTTCTCTAAGTGTCAGATATGATCACAAAAGAAGACAAGGAAAGACAGAGACTATGTACAGAATGGAAAGGACCAGGCAGGACCCATGACTGATGCAGTATGGTGTCTTGAGGTGGGTCCCCAAATTAAAAGGACATGAACCAGAAAACTGAGGATACCCCAGTGAGTTTTGATGTTTGTTCAGACACATCCTAACATGTTCATTTCCTAATTTTGGCACTTGTTTTCTGCTTATTGAGAGTCAGACTCCAGGGGAAACTAGTGGGAAGAGCTTCTGTGAGAAATTTGTTGGACTCATTTCAGCCCGTTCATTAAATACAAAATTAACTCAAGAAAAGTTCAATACTATGATAGACTGAATATTGACCCCTAAAGATATTCACTCCCTAGCTCCTGGAACTTCCAGACATTGCCTTCTTCTATGGCACACATGAAGAATTTGTATACCTGGTTAACTGGGAATCTTGAGATGTGGATACTATCCTCCGTGATCTAGGTGGTCTTAAACACCATCACATGGACCTTTGCAATAAGCATAGGGAGAACTGCCCCAGAAGAGCAGAAGACAATGTGACCACCAAGGCAAGACCAAGGTACATAGCTGGCAATCAAGAAGCCAAAAACCGTCTCCAGCCTCCAGGCACAGAGCAGGTGAGTAACATCGTCCCCTGAGTCCCCAGGCCCTTGGCCTTCTCCATAGCCACACATAGTTGGGGCTGTGACCTCTGAAACTAAAAATATAAATCTTTGGGTTTTTTTTAATTTGGTTTTTGAAAAGATTTATTTATTTTGTGTGTGTGTGTGTGTGTGTGTGTGTGTGTGTGTGTGCAGTACACATAGAGGCCAGAAGATGGCATCTGACCCACTGGAGCTGGAGTTGCGCGAGGCTGGACGTGAGTGCTAGGAGCCGAACTGAGGTCCTCTACCAAAGCAGAATCATTCTTAACCACTGAGCCATCTCTAAACAATTTACTCCTCTCACTGTGGCTTTATACACATCAAGTGTGTGGTGACTTGTTAGCATAGCAACAAACAAATAATATAAATGGCTAAAGGAAATTAAGGGGTTTTGCTAGGATGGTCCCCAGTTCAAGCTGGGTCATTCTGTATAAAAACACATTAACCCCCAGGGAGAATTCCCCAAGGTACCTTCCCAGAGGCCTGCCTGTGGGGGTGTTCCTTTTTCTCAGCTGCCAGCTTCAATAACAACGTGCATGATCTTCTTCTAATAACCCTGCCTCTGTCCAGATGGAGGTCAAAGGGCAGAACATCCAGCTTCCTCCCATTCTCCCAAAGTAGTAAGAGCTCAGCTGTTTGCCAACTGAGGATACTAAGAGGCCAGTCCCAAAATAAAAGCTGGTTAAGAAAGAGCCTGTTTCACAGCAGCCTTGTTGCTGAGCAATTACATCCATGTTCTCACGCAGTCCTCATGATCACCTCTCATTCCCATGTGGCCCAGAAAGGTTATGAGGCTTGCTCAGGGTCATACAACTACCCCACAACTGAGACAGTTGCTACTCAGCTACTGATGAGTCGGAAATCTTGGGTGGGTAACAATAATGTCTTGCTGATCCCCAAAGCCCAACCAAAGTAGCCCCCCCCACACACACACACTCAGCTCCATACAAAAGTTCAGAGTCAAAGTCACTCACCCTTTTGGTGGCCCCTTTCTGCAGAGTGTCCAGACTTCTGAGGCCTTGGAGAACTAAGGCAGGTTGGAACCAGCTCTCTCAGATATTTTCCTAGCTCTGTTCTTCATCCCTAGGTGTCTGGAGATAGATGGGAGCTCTTGGTGATGTTGCAGCAGCATGTGGAGATGGGATGGGGCAGACTCAAGATCCAGGGATGACAGAGTTGTGGAGGAATGGAAGGGAGACTTGACCGAGGTCACACAGCTGTTAAGCAGTGGAAGGGAACTCCTTCAAGTTTAAAGTGGTCCTGCTGCTGGCTCCTGGCCCTGCTGCCCGTCCATACATGTCCTGTGTTTTCTTCACTGTCCCCAGGTGTTGCTAAGCCCAGTTTGATCTCACTGCCCATCTCTGGGGACCAAAGCAAAGCGTCCTCCTCTTCACAGTGCCTATCAGAGGACGTGTGTCCACACGTACAGATGTCTCCCACTACGCCAAGGTTCTGGAAGGAGGCAGCATGCTGATCAATATCCCAGAGCCCTGCCCAGACTAGGGACAAGGGAAGCACTTGTCAAATATTTTGCTGAATAAACAAAAGAACAAGTGGTTGGAAGAAATACTGGGGTAAAGGCAGCCATCTGCAGGGAGCCTCGCTGTCCTACCACCCCAGCCCCTTCAGAGCCCTTTAATAAGATGCCTGGTTCAGACTGCTCCCCTCCTGCCCACCGTCCTCTTTGTTTCTGTGATGGAGTCTGAGTCACACTGGATTCAGACCTGCTCTAGCTGTCATCATAAAGGGAGGCATGCCTACTAGAGGGCCTAGAACTTAAGAGAGACTGGCTAATCTGACCTGAATGGCAAGCTTTGCAGCCTATTGAGTGAGAGGGAGAGCACCTGCCTGGCTTGTGGGAACAATGGCACCAAAGAAAGTCTGATGGGACTGGAGACCTGGGAGGAGGGAGATTCCCTTTTCTCCTGTCCTTACCTGCAACTCCAGTTCTGCCTGGAAGGAAGTGGTGTGCCAGCCTGTCTCAGTTGGACAGAGGCTGGTGGGCAGGAACCCAGAAGAGTCACCCCAGCACCCAGTGGTAGCCTGGGGAGGCTGCACCAGGTGTTTGGGAAGGAACTCGGCCCCTTTCCACCTCCTGATTTTCTCAGGTGAGACAAGTGTATCTTTTGAAGCTAAGACCTGACTAGGGTCATGCCTACCTACACTGAGTTCTAGAGGTTCCAAGAAGGCTACCATGGAGAGTCTCCAAATGTCCTAGACCAGAGGACACTCAGTGACTACTCCACTACTCTGGGGAGCCCTGGGGATCTGTGTAGGATGCATCTGGTTGCAGGATCCATATGGGAATTGTGGCTTTCTGAGCCCTCGCTCAGTGCTGAGATAGAGCAGTCAGGGATGGCATACACCTGCCCTCTGGTGCAGAGAGGGCAGGAAGCAGCCCATCCTTCCCACACAGGCACTGAGGGAAGGGCCGCTGCTGACAGGAGCAGTGCAGTTTGTAACCTATCAACAGCAAAGAGAAGGCAGACACCCCACAAGGAAAATGAGTGATGTCCTCAACCTCACAGAATGCAGAAGGACAAGCAAGCAGGGTGTTGGAGGCTCAGCGACCCCACTTTTATCGGCACTAGCAGCACAGACTCTTTCCATCAGCGGGAAGATGAGTAGCTAACTTCTCAGGTCATCTTTCCTCACTTAGTTGATTAGTTAAGACAGGCTGTCCCATTGCTAGGGCTTTGAATTTGCTGTGGTGCCAAGGATGACCTTGAATTTATAATCCTCCTGCTTCTACCTCTCAAGTCCTGAGATTACAGATTCCTGCCATCGGGCCCACCCTAGTTCCTCACTTGAAACATAGGGCTAATAAAAATCAGTTAGTGGTGGGCAAACTTGTACAGCCGCCACTTCAGAAATCAGTATGGCTATTTCTCAGAAAATTAGGAAACAACCTACCTCAAGACCCAGCAATACCACTTTTGGGTATATAACCAAAGGATGCTCAATCGTACCACAAGGACATGTGCTCAGCTATGTTCATAGCAGCATTGTTTGTCATAGCCAGAATCTGGAAAAAATCTAAATGCTCCTCAACTGAAGAATAAATAAAGAAGATGTGGTACATTTACACAATGGAGTACTACACAGTGGAAAAAAATAATGACACCTTGAAATTTGTGGACAAATGGATGGATCTAGAAAACATCATATTGAGGGAGGTAACCCAGACCCAGAAAGACAAATATAATATGTACTCACTCATAAGTGGCTTTTAGACATAAAGCAAAGAAAAAACAGCCTACAATTTACAATCCCAGAGAGCCTAGACAACAATGAGAACCCTAAGAAAGACATACATAGGTCTAAATAGGAAAGAGAAAAAGATAAGATCTCTTGAGTAAATTGGGAGTATGGGGACCATGGGAGAAGGTAGAAGGAGAGTGGGAGGAAGGGAGGGGAGCAGAGAAAATATATAGCTCAATAAAGCAATTTTTAAAAAAAAAAAAGAGTACAGTGTTCATGTGGAAAAATCAGTTAAGAGTGCTCAGCAAGAGAGCATTCTGGCACACAGGAGGCACCCCACTGGATTCCTCTACTCCGCCCTTTCTCCCTCCTCTGTGGGGTAACCTGCCCAGGGTATGGAAGCCAGAGTAATGGAGTGACTGGCTCTGGAATGAAGGCTTGCCCTGGTTGGGACACTCAATCCCTGGACTTCTTTCTGGTTTGTTTAGATCAGGCTTGCTCCTCCCGTTGAAGCTGCCATAGGAGTGGCAGTGTTGGTAGCAGCCACTCTGCCCTATATGCTTTCTGCGGCCATATTTGCTGTGTTCCTATTTGGTGCCATTTCTTTCAGCTTTAATAACTCCATATTTTCACTACCTAAGAAAGAAAGATTCCTGAAAACATCATGCAAGCCCCAAATCCAGCTGTGCTTGAACCAAAGTCAGCTATTCCCTGAGTTTTTCCCATTCCAGAAGCCAAAATATTTTTCTTTAAGCAGTGAGTCTTAATTAACCCATCCTGCTTCCCTAAGTCATAAATTGGAACCACAGCCCAACTTGAACCTGAAACTAACCAAACATCGCTCTCATCTTCACTTCCGTTCCCCTGCTCAGTTCTAGGGCCTCATTGCCCTGGAAGCTGAAAGTTCAAAAGTTTGTTCCCAGCCCCATATAGCCCCTATCTCCAGGCTCACCCTAAGTCTTCAGCTGCAATACAGAGACACCATGTGGTCAGCCCCTGGTTCTGGAGAGGACAGGCCCAGTGCCCCTGTCTACCCATCTGCCCCTCTGGCATTCTAACCCCAAGAGGCTGTAAAAAGGACACAACCGCCCCAACCCTGGGTTTATATCACATGGGAGGAGGGGTACAAGGAAGGCAGGGCCTGGATCAAGGTCTCACACTCATAGTTCTGGCTCAAATGCAACTTGCAGCATCTTGGATTTGCCTACTCTGTATTTAAATGTTTGTTTCACTAAAATTTTTTAGGGCTGGGGTAATAGTTCTGAAGTGCTTACCTTGGCCTGAGTTCAAATCCAGAACCTGTCTGAAAAAGAGCCAGGCACTGTGATGCTGGCTGGCCAACCTAACCTACTTAGTAAGTTCCAGGCTACTGAGATACCTTGAATTAGGGTAAGAAAAAAAATGGTGGATGACTTTTAAGAAGCAACATCCAAGGTTGTCCTCTTGAGCACAACATTGTGTCTGTGTGTGTGTGTGTGTGTGTGTGTGTGTGTGTGTGTGTACCAAATATTTCCAGGTATGAAATTGTAATAGGAGGAACAGGCTGAATCCTGCCACCCGGCTAACTTACACCCAAAATAACTACACAGAAATTGTATTAGTTAAATTAATGCCTGTCCCATTATATCTAGCCTCTTCTTGGCCAACTCTCACACCCTGATCTAACCCATTTCTGCCAATCTGTGTAACACCACGAGGTTGTGGCTTACCAGGAAAGATTTTAACCAGCGTCAGGCTCAGACAGGAGTTTCATGGCATCTGCCACTCTGCCCTT
>JAQHUG010000045.1:7998194-8011401 GCA_028555095.1 Dicrostonyx torquatus
AAATAACTACACAGAAATTGTATTAATTAAATTAATGCCTGGCCTATTATATCTAGCCTCTTCTTGGTCAACTCTCACACCCTGATCTAACCCATTTCTATTAATCTGTGTAACACCACGAGGTTGTGGCTTACCGGGAAAGATTCTAACCAGCGTCAGTCTCAGGCAAGAGCTTCATGGCATCTTCTTCCCAGCATTCTGTTCTGTCTGTTCTGCCCACCTAAGTGCTGCCCTATCAAAAGGCCAAGACAGTTTCTTTATTCAACCAATGAAAGCAACACATAGACAGAAGAACCTCCTACATCATAAAATCATCTCCCTGCTTTGCAAAAACCTCCATTATGCTTTTCCTACACCCATGCTACTGTCTCTCAGGTGCATGTGATTATGAACCCCTGTCCACAGCTGCCTCTGCGTGGTGGCCTCTCAGAGGCTCTGACAGTATACTCAGCAATTTTCTTATCTGGAGGACATGGCAGGAGCTGGGGAATGATGCTGTGATTGACACCATTATAATTAGAGGGTGTGTGTTGCCCTGTGCCTTTCCAAGCTCTAGCATCACCAAATCCAGGCTGTGCTTCCTAATTTCCCCACGTCCATGCAGGTCTCTCTGTAAACTACAGGCTCACTTTTCTTAGGACCCCCCTGGGCTACCCCACCTGCCCTAGACCAGGGAGGCACTAACCAAGTAGAAACTCCCCTGCAGAGGCTCTGCTGGTTTGCATTGTTTTTGTGAGATGATTACTAATAGCACAGATCGTTTTTATTATCTAAGCTGCCTGCATTAAAATGATAGATTATTTTTATCGTTGAAAACATCGGAGGGAGCCGCCATTGTGGTAGGAGAAGGATAACTTTTCGTTTAGCTTAAGAGCAGGGGGTTACCAAAATGTTCAGTGGAAATCACCACACCTGATCCTGAGCATGGGGAACTGTGGAGGCTCTCTTTCCATCTGCTTCAAGAACCCACCTCACCCCAATCTCTCTTGTTCTTCCGGCCCCCAGTTTGAGGTTGAGTTCCAGCTCACAGGCCAGAGGGGTTATACACTACCAGGCTACTTGGGACCTAGGTCCCTGGGTGAGGGAGATGAGAGATACTTGAGAATCTACCTGGATCCACTCCAGAATTTGGGGCGCTGCTGTTAGAGGCAATAGGAGCAGGGTGAGGGAGGCAAAACAGGTTCCTGTAGAGAGGAATGGCCTTCAGTCTCCTACAGGAGCAGTGAGAGCTGGACCAACTCCCAGAGCGGTTAAGTGGGATGGGGGAATATGGTGCTTTTGTTTTTGTTTTGTATTTTAAGCTTTAGCAATCAAGATGACTAGGAAGGGAAAGTGCTGTCTTGATTTTGTTTCCTGCTGCTATGGTAAAATGCTCTGACAAAAGGAACTGAGAGAGAACAGGATTTGCTGTTGCTCCCAGTCAAGGCCTGCCACAGAGAAGTCAGAGCAGCAGAGAGCAAGGAACACCAGCTCCAGCCCAGCTTACCATTGCCACCCTCGACACTAAATACCTAATCATACTGACACTAAAAGTAAGAGCCAAGACTGCAATCCTGGAAGCCCCTGATGATTCTGTCGAGTCAGCATTCCTGTACCCAGGTAGCTGAAGACTCCTTCCCAGCCTTTCAAGGCCCCTTCCACCCTGAGGTCAATAAGGTTACTGCCTCTTATTAGCTTAGTGCCCTTGAGCAAGCCTCTCCCCCTCCTTTAGCCTCCACAGAGAAGTACTTCTAGACTGGCGACTTCAGAGAGGCCCGGTCACCCGTCAGTGCTGGTCACCTGTCAGAGGCTCACAGCCTGCTGTAGAAGATGCCAGGCCAACGTCTAAGCCACCAACCAATGGCATGATTTTGCCTCACTGGGTAAGAAGTCCACCCTGGAGGTAGAGCTCTGTTGAGGTTCTGGGTTCCTTAGGGATCAGCAGTACTAGACTTGGGGATTCCCATGGATGCCCTGGAGCCCAGGTCCTCCTGACAGACCCCCTCTTCCCTAACTTGCTCTTGAACTCCACCAGACCAGGCCTGGAGCTAGGTACCTCCTCAGAGCCCCCCACCCCAGGTTAACTCACTGCTGTATGGTGTGGGGGAGGGGCAGGGCTCATCCCAGAAAGCTCTCCAAAGCCCTGGTGGCTAAAGCTTGAAGAACAGTCAGGCAAGGGCCTGACTGTGTTGCTCACAGGTTGACCTTACTCCAAATGGTAAGTGTGTGTTCCTGAGAAAAATCACGTTCAAATTGAATTTTTATAAACGGAATCCCATTGCAGTCATGATTTACACCCCAGTTTCCCAGACCCTGTATCTTCATTTCAGAGTGATATTTCTAATGGTTTTGCTGTATAACTCACCTTCCTTCGAAAAATACCGAGAATGTTCCAGTCAGATAAAGCCGTGGAATCTACCCTTCCTGCCATTTCATCTGGAGGTTGGGAAGTCAAGGCAGAGAGCAGCAGTAAGGATTGGTGTTTGTTGAATGCCTGTCCTCATCATCCTGTGGGATTCTTTATTAATGATATAGTCTGTTTTTCTTGCTAGGGAGGATAGGCATCTTTACAAAGACTCAAGGTTTGCTTAGCTGAAAGTTGTGAAAGCTGGGAATAGCCCGGCACTACTTCTGGTGAGGGCTTCAAGCTGCCTCCTGACACAGCTGAGGGACATGCTGCAGAGAGCCTGTTCTTATAACAAAGCCGCTCATGAGAGCAGCTCATGAGTATATCTGCCTATGTATGAGGGCCGAGTCCTTGGATCCCCACTGCCTGTCAAAGACCCTGGTGCTCAGCACAGCTGCTCTGGGAACCCAGTTCCCTCCCTACACATGCAACATAGGAGACTAACCAGACTCCACCCTGTTTAGCTTCCGAGCTCTGTGGAAATTAGGTACATTCAGTGGGGAGTGGCTCCTGACTTGCCCTTAATTCCTAACAGAAGTTTTTGATGTGTGTAAAGATGTCCCTCCCCATTTTCTAGCTTGCATAGCACCTAGCAGGAAGTCTAAGGGGAACCTCTGTGCATCTGTGCTGTTCCTCTGCCTGCTCTGAGGAGTGCCTCTTTATCACTGCAGGTTTAACCTACATGCATAATTGCCATCTCCATTGGTGTGTGTGTGTTTTGTGAGGATACATGTGTGCACATGCACGCACGTGTGAGCGTGTGTGTGCATCGGTCTATTCAGTGTGGGATTTGCAGTAGTATTTTAGTGTATGCCAAAGCTGAGCTTATGACTGTCTGGCCTCGCTACCATTCATCCTTCTGCTGTGCTTCCTGCCCTAGGGCCTGAGTCCTGCTCCCTAGACAAGGTGCTGCATCCCGACAAAACTGTCACGATGATTCCAGTATCCTCCACACACCAGCAGCATTTGCCATCCTGCCACCCACCTGCAGCCACCATCAGAGAACAGTTGGCTTGTAAGCAGACAAATACAAAGACTCAGGAGATATCCAAATATGGGTTTCCATGGGAGACTTTAGGGGATTTTTCCCAAAACAACCCTTTCCATCCTGATAAATACAATACGTCATCTACATGATGCTTATCACGCTCTGCGTCCTGTGCTGAGCAAAGAAAACAGCTTAGCATCTTTTATTTTTATTATTCTAAATCTTTATTTTTATTTTATGTGTATGTGCACTTTGCCTGCATGTATATCTGTACACCATATGCCTTGTGCCCATGGAGACCAAAAGAGATCACTGGCTCTCCTGGCACTTGAGTCGCAGATGGTCGTGTTTCACCATGTGGGTGCTGGGAATGGAGCATGGGTCCCTGGAAGAGCAGCCAGCGCTCTGAACTGCTGAGCTGCCTGCCCATCCCTTCATCCCTTTCCCCAAGAGTCCTAAGCACAGCTGTTATAAACCTATTTGCAGTAGATGAACTGGAGCTCAGAAAGTTCATTCAGCCCTTCTACGGTCACACAGCTGTTAACTGTAGCATTTGGATTCCAACCAAAGCCCTGACTCCGTAGCCCATGGGATCTGCTACTTGGCTCTGGGAAGGGAGCTGAGGAAAGGTTCTGAGTTGGGTCTGCCTTCCACACTGGCCCCTTGCTCAACCTGATGGAGGGCGATTTTAATTTGAGCAAAACAGAAATCACAAAATGGAGTAACAGGAACCCTTCTATAGCAGTTTTGTGATTCCAAAAGAAGTATGCGTCCTTAAGATGATCGATAAAGGACACCACAAGTAAGGAAGTGAAAGTTCCTACATCTCCTATGAGGACCTTGGCACATGCACCCATCCCAACCTGCCGCAGAGACTCAGTGGCCCCAGAGAGATCACTCCCGAACCACAGAACCATTACTGGCCCTTGAAACCACAAGTGCGCCCCTCACTCTGTATGGCAAGAGCAGCTCACTGGAGGAGCGCTCACTGCTTGAGGAAACTGGACATGCCTAACCTGGGGTTGGTGCAGGAAGTAAGACCCTTCCTCAGCACTGGACAGACAGTGGCACTCAATGCCCTTCCCATGTTCTCAGTGGGAAGGTTGTTTAACCATTGTGTCAAGACCACTGGGCCTTTCTTCCCCCAAGACTCCATGAGCCAAGGCTGGGGACAGGAGAGAAAGGGGAACAGTTGAAACAAGCCTCAAAATGGGTCTATGGTCAAAATACTAAACATTACTGGATATCTACCCAGAGTGGTTACCATGGGGACAGCTCTGGAGCAGACGAGAGGAAAACAGGGCAGGGCCAGCTCCAGGAAGGAGTACCTTCTTCAGGGGTCAAACACAGTCCAACTTAGTCCCCCAGTCCACCCATACCTACTCACTGAAGACATAGGAGGGATGGATGCCCCTCTCAACAGGACAGAAGCAGAAGCAATAGGTCCCTCTTTCTAGGTCTCCCTGGGGAGATTGGATAGTTATATATGCATCTACATATATGCAAATTATATGTGCCCCAGGAGTATAACAAATGGCTGATGATCGGTATGTCACATCTAACCATGCTTCTGTGCAATCCTGGCTGCCATTTGTGGGACTTGTGGTGTCTTTTCTGGGGACCTCTGTAATCAGTACCCAGCTGCCCACAGACTAGACAGACCTAGTGAGCTGTGTCAATTCCTGGAGGCGCCGTTTCTTTCTCTTTTGGTACCAGGGATCAAATGGGGAGTCTCAGAAGTGCTAGACAAGTGTTACTAAGCTGTGTCCCCGCCCTATGTATGTGTGTGCGTGCATGTGTGTGCGTGCATACGTGCATGTGTGTACATCTGTGTGTGTGCATGCAGCTGTGTGTGTGCATGCAGCCGTGTGTGTGCGTGTGTCTGTGTGTGCATGTGTGTGTGTGTTTGTGCACGTGCGTGTGTGTGTGCATGCATCTGTGTGTGTGTGCATGCTGGCCAGAAGTCAATGTCAGGTTCCTTCTTCAATCCTCTCCACAATGATTTTTTACATTTATTTCTTTGTAGAGCTGGGGTATAGGTTCGTGCTTACTACAAGGTGCATATGAAGTTAGAACCAACTTATGAGAGTTGGTGTCCTTCCACCATGCTGGTCCAGGGATTGAACTCAGGACATCAGGCTTGGTGGCGAGTGCCTTTACCTACTGAGCCATCTTGCTCGTCCCCCACCTAATTTTTTGAGACAAAGTCTCTCACTGAACCTGAAGTCCATCTATTCAACTAGACTAGCGGGTGCAGTGAGCTTCCAGAACCCTCTGCCAGCACCCACCACGCCCAGGGTACATGAATGCTAGGGGTCCAAACTCAGGTCCTCGTACTGTGTGTCAGGCATTTTGCTGACTGAGTTATATCCCTAATCTCCTTTATTTTATTTTATTTTTTAATGTTTAAGACATCCTACTGAGTTGTCAGCCTGACTGCAACCTTTTGGTCCTCCTGCCTCAGCCTCCTAAGTAGCTGGGATTCAGGCCTGCACCACCAGGTCCAAATTCAGAAGATGTATTTCAATGGTTTCTGGTGTTCACCGGTTCGGAGGAACCCTGTTGCCAAGAGGGTTTGGTGTGGTTCTACGAAGTTTCATACAATGAACTCTCAGAGCAGCAAGTACTGGGCATTGCCGCTGCCCACATCATTGAGGAGCACTGCACCCAGCCATGCTCCTGCTTCCTGCCCAGAGCCAGCCAGAACAGGGAGGTTCCAGTATCTCCTCATCTCTCCCTCCTTTCCTCCCTTCCCCCTTCCCTTCCTTGCTTTCCCTTCTTACTCCCTCATTCCCCCCTCCCTGCTTGCCTATCCCTCCCTGCTTGCCTCTCCCTCCCTCCCCTCCTATCTCCTTCTTTCTTCCACAGCCTTATCAAGTAGTGGCATACCCCTACAATACCCAATTGTGTAACAGACCTAAGGGCAGCTCTGCCTTGGAAACTAGGCTTCCTGGCCCCAAGTCATGCACACCTGCTCCTCCATGCACAGGTTATCATGGTAACCTAAGGCCATGAGTCTCCCCTGAAGGAGGTGGGAGGGGAGCAGATGGTTTGCGGTCTTCCCCACAAATGGGTCCAGAGCCCCTCTTATCTTTCTGCTTGGGTAACAGGGTTATGCAAGCAGAGGGCGGCTCAGAGTGGAAGTGGGCCCTAGCTATGGCCATCTGAGAAGAAGGGAGGGATTCACTGAAACCCCAAAGTCCTTAACTCACCTGCTGTAGTCACAGTGCCTTCAAAGTCCGGGCCTAAGTGCCCTGCACACACAATGTTACCAAGGGCTCTCTGCAGGGCCAGGGAGTACATACTTTCTGATTTCTATTGCACAGATAGGGAAACCGAGGCTCTAAGAAAGGAAGCCATTGGCACAGGCCACTGAATGAGGAGCAAGTGAAGGCTCCCTGCCAGTGCCATCATGCTCCGCTCTTGAGGTCATTTAAGGGCTAAGGTAACAGCAGCAATCCGTCAGTGTACCTGCTTAACAGAGTGGTCCTGGTAGAGGAAGTGGTTTAGCAGTAAAGCACCTGCCCTACAAGCACGAGGACCTGAGTTCTGATATCCAGCACCCATGTCAAAAGCTGGCTGTGATAGCACACAGTAGCCCAGCAGTAGTTGGGCAGAGGCAGGGGTATGCAAAAACAGGTGACTTCTTGAAGCTCATTGGCTAGCCAGCCTAGCCTGCTGGTGAGCTCCAAGATCGAGAGAGTGTGCCTCAAAAAGCAGTGTAGAGAGAGATCAAGGAAGATTCTTAACTTCAGCCTCTGTTTCCACGCATGTGAAGGAACACGTGCATATACCACAAACATATACACACAAAAATTAAATGAAAGCAGCCCTCAGCAGCACAGGACAGATGACAGAAAGTCTCCTGTGAAGCAAGCAGAGCAAACACTCCTGAGCACATGTCCCTTAGGCCCTAGTGTGCCTGCCACCTGGGACTTGAGGAGCTTGCTGGGCCACAGCCCACTGGGTGACATTTCATCTCCAGCATCCTGGAAAAGCTCTTACAAACTTTAGCAACTGCTCCATGCAGGGCTGTCAGCTGCTAATGAATTGATCAATTGGTGTTCAGGGCCCATTCTGCAGCCAGACTCTGGCTCAGTCTGAGATCAGGGTCAGGGCTCAGTCAATGGCAGGGCCAGAGGCTGTGTACCAAGCCAAGGTCAAGACAGCCATCTGTGCCCAGGTCAGAGATCTATGAACTGACTTTCTGCGCAGAAAGCTTCTAGACACTTCCAAGGGTCACTGCAACCTTGGCCTCATTAGCATACAGCTTTTACCAACCAGTGGGACCCATCTGGCTTCTTAGTAATGCAAACATGAGCAAGGAAAGCTGGATTCTGGGGGAGAAGCCACCCGGGTAAAAGAGCCTGCCAGCCATGCTGTCTGTCATCTCCCCTCAGCTGCAGCCAGGAAGCTTCGTGCACTTCCTCTTTCCTGTGGCCTTTGTCCCTCCTTGTGATGGCTACATTACAAGGCTTCGACTGGTGACCAAGTCACACTTCCTGTGGGGAGGCGGGTGGAAGGACTAGCTAGAAGGGAAGGAAGAACACCATGGGAGAGAGGTGGGGTGGGAAGCAGAGGGAGTGGATGTCAGGAAGTTATTCAAGATCCAGCTGTGTCCAGCTGTCACACCTGCTCTTCCCTTTGATGGATGACTTTCATTGTTCCCTCTGTATGCTTCCATAGGTTCCCCCAGACTACATAAAAAGCTCAAATCCCTTCCCCATCACTCCCAGCTCAAGTACTGTCTCCTCCAGGAAGTTTTCCTGGAACGCCCCCCCCGCCCCAGCACCATGTGTATTGACCGTACACACACACACACACACACACACACACACACACACACACACACACTTTCTGGTAAGAGCCATGGGTGGAGAGCTTTGAACAACTGCATCAGACTGTTTGAGGGCAAGGTCCACATTTAAGGCAGTAACTCCAAACTCTTGTACATATAGCACTTTGTTAAAAAAAAAAAAAGTTTCCTCACTGAGTGGTAGGCTGATGGACAGGGGAATGCATAAATGAATAAAGGATGGACTGGGTCTTTGGTCCACAGAAAGCAGATCTGTGCCAGAGTTTTAGCAGGCAGGATGTTTACACAGGATCCACACCTGTGAAAGGAGAGGAAAAAAATCAGGGCTCACAGACTGAAGGCAAGCTTTAGGGCTGCCACCCTGGGGAGCTCACGATAAGATCAGCCTCAGACATGCCCTGGAGGGTAAGGGTGCCCAGCCTGTTAGGTTCCCATACTATCAGTCACTGGGTGTGGGCTGTGTTGGGAGGGCAAGCAGCTCTCTGTGACTGAGATAACAGCTGAAAGAGCAGACCGCAGAAGACTCTGATGCCGCATAGCTAGCCATTGAGAGTGCCAGTGTTTTGTCACAAGGGAACTCAGACAGCACACCATAGTGTCCTCCATAGATGGAGATGATTATGAGGGATGAAGGAGATAGACCTGGATGGTAATCTAGATGGCAGTTGGATGGAGAGAAGTGGAATTTGTAGAGGCCTCAATGAATGTGTGATGGATGAATAGATGAATAGACAGAAAGATGGTTGGGAGAATAGGTACTGAGATGATGGATGGATGGATAAATGAATGGGTGGAGGTATGGATGCATGGATGATAGATAAGTAGATCCATTCATACATGAATTGATGGATGATGGATGATGGATGGTTGGGGTGTGATTGGCATGCATGTGTTGATGCACAGATAGATGAAGCTTCCCAGAATCACTTGCTGAGTAGCTGGCTCTCCACTGTTCACCCAGTTCTGCCTTATCCCTTGAGAAGATTCCAAGAAAGAGCTCAGACAGCAATCTCAGCAATCAAAATGGCCAAAATGTGAGAGGCTAACTCTCTAGTATTGGACTCTTGCTTGGACCAAAGCAACTGATTAAGATAGAAGTGACCACAAAAGCAGGAGGGGAATGGGTGACAGTGAAGGTACAGTGAGCACCCACACAGATACCTTTGGGTCTGCCACCTTACAGCCCAGGGGAAGGGCAACTGTACTTACTTGAACTGGGGGACATTTTCCTCTTCTGGCAGCCGAAACCTCCCTCTACCACTCACCCTCTCTCCTGTACAGCAGGCAAATTCTGTACATGCCAAATTCTCAACCCCAGTATGACACTCTCTTCTTGGAACCCAGCAGGGAGGGGACTTTGTCAAGTTAGAGAAGAGACTTTACTGGGTACAAAGATCAGAGGCATCCACAGAGAGTTGGTAACTAGACATCAACCATGGCCTTCTGTCCAGCCACGTCTTAGGTCACAGCTTTCATAGGTGGCAGTAAGGAGCTGATGGGAGAATGCAAACTGAGGAGAAGGCCCCTATCTGGCCATCTGGCCACAGGAAGCCCTGAGGCTGGCTAAGTTTCCCATCTCTAGTTCATGCTCCCCCTAGGTTAACACATACACACACACATACACACATACACACACACTCCCAAATGTTTCTATGTTCTCTTTATCTTTATTCAGATCACTGGCAAAACTGCTCAGGTCCAGGGTCAAGGACTAAACCCACCAGGAGTCTCCCTGTGGATGGACACTGAGCCATTTATCACAACACGCATTCCATCTGAACACCAGTCTGCTCAGGCACTGTCTCATGTCCTCTGTGTATCATATCATGATTGTATGTAAACAAGCAAATGCTTTATGGGGGTCCTGAATACACAGGTGGATTGTGGGGGCTATCACCATGATCTGATGATGAGGTAGAAAAGACAGCCAGTCAAGCACTATGTAACCTGACGGATTACTGGGATGGCTCCTCTTCACTACTAACTTAACTAGATTTGGCATCCCATAGGAGACACACCTCTGGGTATGTCTGCAAGTGAGTTCCCAGAAAGATTTAACTATGGTGAGAAGACCCACCTTATGCTGAGAAAACCCACCACCATGGCAGACTGAGTAAAAAACGGACACAGCTAAGCAGAAGCATTCTTCTCTATCTGCTTCCCCACTGTAGATACAGTGCGACCAGCTGCATTTCTCTCAGGGGACCATTTTTTCCCCTGCCATGATAGACTAAGCTGGAACCGAATCAAAAGTTGCTTTTTCCAGATACTTTGTAACCGTACCACAAAAGGTAGCTAATTCAGTTACAAAGCACCTTAGCTGGCTTGCTGCTCAGAGCAATTGCTGCCGCCATGTGCCTCTTGGCCGCAGATTTGACCTTGTATATCACCTGCCTGTCTTAGTCTGTTTCTGTTGTTATAACAAAATACCTAAGCCCAGGTAATTTATACCAAACAAAAATGTACTTGATTCATGATTTGGAGCCCACAGCCTGCCACCACCATCTGACAAGGGCTTTTGAGATGTACTATCCCATGGAGAGAGGCAGAATGAGAGAGGATGAGAACAAGAAGGAAGGAGCCCGACCCCACCCACTCCTGCGATAATGGCCATTACTCCATTCTGAGGGTCCTGATGACCTTATCAGTCATTACACTGGGAATGAGTTTCTAATATGTGTACTCTGGGGGAACCACCCAAACCCCAGAAATGCCTTTAGCCCTGGCAAGGCTGATCCTGACACTGGGAACACTGATACCAGAAGGTAGAAGATGGGAGAACGGACCGTTCTTACAGATTGTTTAGCCCTTTTTCATGCCGCTCTGGTCATCTAGCAGCAGCTGAGTAGAAATTCCTTGCAAGTCTGGGCCCCACCTCCCCGTTCTGGAATCTAACTTCCTACCAGCCCCCTGGCTCTCCAGTCTCATTCCCAGATGTGACAGCAACTTGCTGTTTCCGCCTTGGCTGACATCCTGGTATATTTCTATTTTCCACTGTAGCCCTAAATGGTACTGGACTTTGCCAAAAACAAACCAAACAAAACCCAAAAAACTTTAACTTGATCAAATTGCCAGAGCCAACTGTCACTGTAAGCCAAGGTTGGTGGCAATTCATTATGCAGCAGTAGAGAGAAAGCCAAGTGTGGGGATGGCATGATTGGGCTGGGAAATGACGCACAATGACATGTTTACATAGGATCTAGGATTTGCTTCAAAACCTTTGGGCCTAGGGTCCGGGGAAAGAGCTTAGAAGTGCAGCAAGGCTGACAGTGAGCAGAACTCTGCTGAAAGTAGGGGATAACGGTATTGGCTTCATTTGTGGCTTTGTCTCTCTTTCTTTAATTTTTTCATAATTAAAAAGATTTACATCTTGCTCAAATCCCATAAGACTCTAAAGGACTTCAGTAATTTGACAAGACTTATCCTTGGTGAGTCCAAGCCTAGTTCTGATTACATTGCCCTCTTTCCCAGAAATGAACCCCGTGAGCCACAAGCCCTTATAATGTCTTCCACAGAGAAATGTTTCCCTTCTTATCACCAGAACCCATGTTGTGACCATAAGTTATAGTCAGCCTGACATGATCTAGAGTCATCTGCGGAAGGGGACCCTCAATTGAGAAAATGTCTCCATCAGACTGGCCTATAGGCAGGTCTGTCAGGACTTTTACTTGATTAATGGTTGGTATGGGTGGGACCCCTGGGCAGGTGGTCCTTGTTATATAAGAAAACAGGCCAGACAAGCAATGAAGAGCAGGCCAGTAAACAGCATCATCTATGGCCTCTGCTTCAATTCCTGCCTCTAGGTCCTGCCCTGCTTCTCTGAGTAACATAATAGCATCCGGACATGTAAACCAAATAAACCCTTCCTTCCTCGGCTTGCTTTGAGTCATGGTGGTCACCACAGCAACAGAAACTCAAACTAGGACAATATTCTTCACCTCTGAGAGGGGACTAGCTCACATCCAGCCTATCTTCAGAAACAATCAGTACATCAGTACACTGCCTCTCAAAGACAAGGACATGGGCTTAGCCATCCACCCCATTCAGTTTGCAGCTCAGAGGTCACGCCGGGCAACAGGGAAGCACAAGACACTCTCTTTCTCTTTCTTTCCCCCTTTTCTTTTCTTTTCGTGCTGGTGCTCGAGCTCAGGGCTTTGTACAGACGAGGCTAGTGCTCTATGTTTGAGACACACACCCAGGCCTTCACTGGCGGATTGTATACAGACAGTCTACCTCTGAGCCCAGCCCCTCACTGGTAGAGTCTCAGCAAGCACTCTACTACTGACAGACACCTCCACCCCTAAGGAATTTCCTTCTTCACACCTCCCCTTCTTCCCCTCCCTGGTGCTAGGGATCAAACCAAGGACACTGTACATGTTCAAAGTCACTCTGCTTCTCTTTTGCCCATTTTCCCCTGCTGTCTTTCCATGCTTGTACTTCCCAAAAGAAGGCACAGGAGTAAAAAGGAGTTGAATAATTCTGTTCTGTCCACCTAGAAGGTATTCTGCAGCCTCCACAAGTACTCTCGAATCTACAGATGAATGGAGAAATGAGAAGCCAAGAGTACAGAACCAGCTCCATAATGGGCAGCAGAAAAGTTGAATTAAGTGCACTAAATAGAACAGATAGTCGTTTGACATGTATAAAAGTTATGGCCAGTAATGAAGTCGTTGTCAAGGCCATGAACTTTAATGTACCAGAGACGAGAGCATTGAATATATTAAGCACAGACTCTCATATATGGTGAGCAGCAACTGGCAGAACATCAAAGACAGTGGGAGACTGTATCCCACCGTCTCCATCCATGTAAGACCAAGAAAACAAACTTCAATAAAAGTAATTCAAGTCTCATGGCCAAAGGGTAGTTTAGAAGATCTCCCAGCTAGGTACTCGGGTAGCAGAGGAGTGGGTGCCTGAACTGAACTTGCCCCATAGTTACTTTGTTGAATATCTTAATCGTCACCATAGAAATTTCGCATGATGGATGGAGATAGAGCCAGAGACCCACATTCACATC